>JAQZBX010009221.1:24627-46608 GCA_029593785.1 Cabassous unicinctus
AAAAAAAAAAAAAAGCAGCAAGCTAAGTTGGTAGTTCCCTTCTCAGTCTCCACCTTCAAGCTGGAGCTGAGCTCCCCTTCCCAGGCCCACCCTTGGGTCTGCCTTTCAACACCACTTTGTCTCTCCTGCTCCTGGAAAAGCTGTGTTCTGAGGTGTTTGGGGTGACAAGAAATGAAGCAAGGTTAGATTCTGTTTATATCTTTGGAATTTCTGTTTCTTCAGATGTAAAAGTAATATACTAACAATACCAGAACTACCACTTTGCAGTGTTCTTGTCTGCTGATATTATCAGTGAAAGCACTTTGTAAACGGTTAATAAAAGTACTCTACTTTAAAGTGACTGAGGCAACTAGAGGAAAACCTTCCTCTTGAGGGGCCTCAGGGGTTACACCTCAAAGCTTAGGAGCTATGAAATAACTCTCAGTCCATGGGTCCCAATATCCAGCCTGGCTGGGGAGGATAACTCTCCACGCCCATTCCCTACCAATACTACTCTGGAATTAGCATCCTTTTCTTGCCAAAATCCAAATAAAGCAATTTTGGATCTAAAAATGCCTCATATGTGGAAAAGAGTATTACTTTAATATCCATTTCACAAAAGGATGTGAACTGAAACACAGGGAGGCTAGGTAACACCCACAGTCACCAACCAACCAGGCCAAGATAGCAAGCTGTATTCCTGATCTCTGGCTACATTTTCTTTCCACTGTATCAGTGGATCCCAACCCAGGTGGTTCAACAGAAGCACTCAGGTAGCTTTTTAAATAATGCAGATACTCAAAAGATTGATTCGGAGATTAGGGACAGCCTGGGAATCTGCGTTCAGGTAAGGCAGAAAACCACACATGGTTACAGGGCTTCCCATGGGGATGCACGTTTGGCTGGGCTTGCTGCTAGGGAGGTTGGAGGACAAAAGTGGCAGCAGAGTTGGGCCTGGGAAGGAAGAGAAATCTTTCTAGCAACAGATGGGCCACAGCTCAGCCCTGGCTCCCAACGCAGAGAGACTGTCAGAAATAGATGCTCAGCAGGAGGCATCTGCTACATGCATCATGCCTCATGCAGCTGCTACAGCTTTGACCAGGAAAACACACACATCTTGTCCTACTTTCAGTACAGACACTCCTAAAACGTAGTGTGGACTAGGGGGAAGGCACGGGGCAGCAGATGGAATAAGAATGAAAAGCAGCCAAAAGAGCTATTCTCCTATAGCTTGCCAAGGATGGGGAAAGAGAGCTGTACCCAAGCAAAAGTCAGGGCAGAAGGCTTCACTCAAGCCCTGTTCCTCCCAAGCCTCGGAGCTGTGGGAACCTGAGGAAGAGAAGGGTGCAAGATGAACAGAGCAGATCCATTTGCCTCATTTATCAGAGGGAGATGACAGATTTCTCTGGTCTAGATTTAGGGTTTCAGACCCTACCCCAGGATCAAAAGCTCCTCAGTCTCTTCCTCTCAGTCTACCTCATTCTCCAGGCCCTCTCCCCCATGCCCTTCAGGATCCTAATAAAATGATCAACAGTAGGGGGTAAAAAAAGGTAAACCTTTATTTGGAAAAGAGTGTTTAAATGACCATTTAAAAACCCCATTTCATTTCCAAAACAGAAACAAATAAGAAAACAAGGGAAAGATAATCTATCAAACTCCTGCCCTTTGCCATCTTTAGCTGTCTTTAGCCTGCATTTCCTGGCAGGAAGAGAACAGAGCGATGGGCCCTGGTCCTAGGAACCAATAGGGCACTGTCTTGAGACCCTCTCAGAGGGTACTCAGGGGAGAGAGAGAGTAAACAATGGGGTGTGGACAGACAGGCCTGCGGCTCAGACAGGCACATGCCCAAGACCCAGGAAACAATGTTTAGAAATACACATATATAAATAAATCCCCCAGAATCTAGGCATGGAAAGCTTATAATCATGAACACAGCAGCAGAATTCAAGTTTAGGTCTTTGGCTTTCAAAAAAAAAAGGGAAAGAACATGAACCTCTGGCTAAATGTCCCTAGCTCAAGCTTCTCGGCCATTCTCTTCAGTCTCATTCTGAGGCCAAGTGGGGCAAGAGCAACTCAGATCTATGAGGGCAGCAGCTACTCTGAGTTAAGGGAGCTGTAGGAAGGAGCTGGCCCAGGAACACCCCAGGCCACACCCCTGCAATGAAAGATTAAGGCGTGCAGGTGACAGTATGGGCTAGGGAGCCCCTGAATGGGCCTGGTTATCCCGGTGCTAGGAGACAGAAAGCAGAGACAATGAGCAGCTAAGGCTTTGCTGGTCAGAGCAAATCCTCACACAATGTCGCCCCAAGTTCTTGGACCAGTTTTGCCCGTGGCCATCTTTCTGCTGAAAAGGTCTGGCCTGAAACTAAATACCAGGCTTTTCTAGGGAGAAAATGAAAGGGGTTGGGAGAGAGGAAAGTCGTGGGAGGAGAGGAATGGAAAACTGCTTCTTAGGTGTGCAGAGAAAAGAGAACAAGTCCCTTGGGTCTTGAGTCTCAGCTGAGGTGGCTGCAGAGCCTACCTGTTCTTTTCCCCCCGCTGGTACTTCTACCCTTGCCCCAACTCTGCAGGCTGCACAGTGCAGGGAAATGAGTTTCCTGAAGGGTCTTTCTCCTCATCCTTAAAGGAGTCTTAAACCTAAAACCACCATCCCCAGCCCACTCAACCGCACACAGGGTTCAAACCTTTGCCTACCTCAGGGCAGCCTGGGGAAAAAGATGAGCCCTAGAAAAATCACGCCAGGCCTGTAGAGCCCTCCAGATTGAAGGCACAGAGGCACAGGGGCAGGTGGTGCATCCCCAAATCTGCTGTTCCTGGATGGGGGGCCCATTTGTTCCCAGAGCCCAGACGACGAGTATGCCCTGGTTGGCATGATGCATGCTCAAAGAAATACAGAGGATAAAAGAGGCAGGCCCACACCCCTGAGGCTGCCTGGTAGCACACAGCTAACTAAATCATGCCCTCAACCTGCCCCTAGGCCTAAAGCCCCAATGTGGAAAGCAGGCTGTTCAGAGGCAGCCCTGGCTGTGCACAGGGCACTCCCATCCTAGGAGGATGCATGCATGATTCACATGTCTCACATGTGCATACTGGGCAAGAGCGCTGGGCCCAAAGGTCATGAAGGCAAGAAGGTCAGGTCAGAAGGTACCACCAAGAACGGTCTGAAAGCAAATAACCAATGAGATCAATAGCTCCCGCAACCCTAGTAATTAAAAATCAAGGGGGAGCACTGGATACATGGAAAGAAGGGGGAACCCTCCTTCTGCCTCTCCCAGGGCCACTGAATATGTGGCACAGGATTAGGAAGAGGTTGGGGTGGGGCAGGGACCACAGGCAGTGAACGTGGATAGGCCTGGAGAAAATCTAACCTTGGGAAAAAGGGAATGAGGAGGGGGAAGGGAGGGGACGTAAGTTTCTTGGATCTAAGTTTCCAGAAGCATGGGATATTTCCACAGTCTCTGATCCAGTGAGCTCTTCTGGAAGAGAAGCCCTCTTCCCCTGGGAGCCCCATCATGGGGCGGTGACTTCCATCCCGAAGCTGGCCAGCAGGCAGAGGTGGTCCGAAGAGCAGAAGGGGTTGGGTAAGCCATTGGCAGCCCAGAGAATCTCTTCAGAGAGGAGGGAGAGACGGCCCAGGAGCTTGAGGGTTCCATCTCGATACAGCCGGCGATCTGGGGTGCAAAGTGGAAGCCAGTGGGTAAAGCAGCCAGAGCCACACTGCAGAGGGCAGGGCTGTATATGTAGGCTGCATTCCCTTGGCTGCCCACCCTCCCTCACCTCCTCCTGCCACCTTTGGCTGAGGAAGCTTCATTTTCTCACAGATACTCCTTGATAATATCAATGAATGGAAGAAAGGCGGGTACAGTGGAACTGCGACAAACTGGAGAGTGCTCCAGCATTACAAAATCTTCTAATTATTCCAAGAGAAGGTGGACATTTGGATATTTTTAATATAAAATTTGATTTTTAAATGTAGGCAATGAATTCAAACATTTTAAAGAACATTCTGTATACAAAATAGGCACGTGACTGGTGGACTACAATAATGACTACTTGGTTAGGATCTTCAACCCAACCAAATCCCCCACAACTGGCTGCTGCCAAACAAATCCAATCATCCCCTGGTGATCTGTTTTCACTTCTAAAATAGGGATGAGAACACCTGTTCTACCTACTTCTTTCTAATGCTGCAAGGGAAAAAAGAGAAAAGGCAGGCAATTGGCCTATGAGAAGTATAATGAGGATGCCCAGTGCCAAGTAAGTGCGAAATCTGCTCCTGTGCTCGTCAGGCCCCAGTAGCCCAAGCCATGCCACCAAATGCCTGACCTGTCATCGGCTGTTCCCAGGGACCCCCAGGAGTGGCCCTTTAGAAACCCTGGACCCACCAGACTCACCAGGTCTGTTCCCATTCTCGCAGGACTCAGCTGAGAAGAAGATGTAATCCACTGTCATTCCAAGACCCAAGGGCATCGTGGTGACCTCTGGGAGGCCATGCTGGGGCAGGAAATGAGTATACACCGAAGTCAGGTGGAGGCAATGCTGGATGGTGCCTGTAGTCCTAAAGGGAATGAGAGATGTCAGTCAACAAAAATTAATGAACTTTCCCAAGGTCACTTTCTCTGTGGGTTTTATGACATTTTTTAAGGGATGATCCCAAATGACTCAAGCTCAGTAAATTCCCTCCCATACTAACAAGAGGCAGAAAGTCTTAGATAAAATTAGCCTAAAAATACACATTTATATCAATTCCCCCTGACATTCATCACTCCCTACTTTCCACCTGCTGCCTGATGAAGTATACATAACGTACTCCTGTCTGTAGGCCAGCAAGTTCTTCTGTGAGGTCTTACCTCCTGAGGAAAGAGTGCATGGGCTTTGTCATCTGCAAGAACGTCAGTAGGCCACCTCTGACCTCTGCACACCTGTATGCCACTCTATAAGCTTAGCAAGTATTAGGGGGAAGAGAGAGCTTAGCAAAAATTGCTCCCAAAATCAGCCTCAGGAAAGCCAATGGGAATCATTCTCATACACCTAGGCAGAGGGACCAGAAGGAACCTGAAGAGAAATGGAGGGAAGATTACCTGGGGAAGACAGGCTCAGGCTCAGATGTGTCTTCCTCAAGGACAGACTCAGCCCAGCCAACAGGTCGCTCTGTGGAGGACCAGAGAAAAAAAGGTTTTATTATGCACAGGCTATGAAAAACAGGGCCAGAAATACCTCTCATATCCTTTACTGAACGGCTCCAGAAGGGAAAGGGAAAGAGAATAGGCAAGGGGAGAAAGAAGGTAATGAACCAAAGTCAAGAACCTCAGAAAGGCAGACACGCCCCTGACATAAACATTGTCTTCCTTGGCTCAATACTTTTTTTTATTCTTTTTTTTTTTTTTTAGTAGGTAATACAGTCATATGGTATACAAATCAAAATGTAGAGAAAAATAGTGGTCTCCTTCCCATTCCTGCCCCATGCCACTCAATTCCCATTTCCATAGATATTCAATGTTACCAATTTCCTGGTGTGTTCTTCCAGAGATAGATTATCTATACACACATCATCAATTGTGTGTGTATATATCTATGTATGTGTGCATAAATGTGTGTATAGACATATACATATATACATACCTATACATAACATCTATATATATACCTATACACACATATATGAAGAAAAAAAAGAAGGCACAAATTACCAATATCAGGAAAGAAAGAGATGACATTACTACAGATTCTACTGACATTAATAAGATAATAAGGATCAAAAACATTGTCAAACTCTTAACTGGACTGACCAAGATAAAAAGAGAAGATTTAAATTACAAAAATAAGGAATGAAAGAGGAGCCATCACTACCAACATTTTAGAAATAAAAAGGATTATAAGGAAATACTATGAACCGTATACCAACAAACTAGATAACTTAGATGAAATGGACAAATTCCTAGAGAGATGCAAAATACCTAAATGGATCCAAGAAAAAATAGAAAATCTGAATAGACTAATAACAAATAAAGAGATTGAATTAGTAATTTTAAAACTTCCCACAAAGAAAAGTACAGGCTCAGATGGCTTCTCTGGTGAATTACACCAAACAGTTAAAGAAGAATTAATACCAATTCTTCACAAACTCTTCCAAAAAACAGGAGAGGATACTTTCCAACTTATTCTATGAGGCCAATATTACTCTGATACCAAAACCAAAGTCATTACAAAGTAAAGAAAACTACAGACCAATGTTACTTATGAATATAGATGCGAAAACCCTTAACAAAATATTAGCAAATCAAAGCTGGCAAAATATAAATATGATTATTACCATGACCAAGTGGAAATAACAGGCATAAATATCTATGCACCTGACCAGGGTGCCCCAAAATACATGAGGCAAACTCTGGCAAAACTGAAGGGAGAAATAGACATGCCTACAATAACAGTTGGAGACTTCAACACACCACTCACATCATTAGCTAGAACAATTAGACAGAAGATCAACAAGGAAACAGAGAACTTGAACAATATGATAAATGAGCTAGACCTAACAGACATATATAGGACTTTGCACCCAAACTCAGCAGGTTATACATTCTTCTCAAGTGCTCATGGATCTTTCTCCAGGATAGACCATATGTCAAAAGGCAGGCCTCAATAAATACAAAAAGACAAATTATACAAAGCACCTTCTCAGATCATAATGGAATCAAACTGGAAATCAATGATAGATGGGAAAGAGGTAAAATCACAAATGAATGGAGGCTGAATAACATATTTCTAAATAATCAGTGAGTCAAAGAAAAAATTGTAAGTAAAATTAGTAAATATATTGAGACGAATGAAAACGAGAACACAACTTATCAAAACTTATGGGACACAGCGAAGGCAGTACTGAGAGGAAAATTTATAGCACTAAACGCCTATATTAAACAAGAAGAAAGAGCTAAACTCAAAGATCTAACTGAACAACTAGAGAAACTGGTAAAATAACAACAAACCATTCCCAAAGCAAGCAAAAGGAAAGAAATAATATAGATTGGAGCTGAAATAAATGAGATTGAGAACAACAAAAAAAAAAAAAAGAGAGAGAAAATCAAAACCAAAACCTGGTTCTTTGAGAAGATCAATAAAATTGACAAACCCTTAGACTAACAAAGAAAAAAAGACAGATGACACAATAAATAAAATCAGAAATGAAAGAGATAAAGTTACAACTGACCCCACAGAAATAAAAAGGATCATAAAAGGATATTATGACAAATTGTATGCCAACAAACTAGACAACTTAGATAAAATGGACAAATTCCTAGAAATGCACAACAGTCTACACTAATGCTACAATACAAAAACCTAAAAAAACAATCACATTTAATGAGATTGAATCAGTCATCAAAAATTTCCCAACAAAGAAAGTCCAGGACCAGATGGCTTCACAAGTGAATTCTACAAAGCATTTCGAGAAGAATTAACACCAATCCTGTTTAAACTCTTCAAAAAAAAATTGGAGGGAAAATTACCCAATACATTTTATGGAGCCAATATCACCCTAATACCAAAGCCAGATAAAGATAATACAGGAAACGAAAATTTCAGACCAATCTCTAATGAACATAGATGCAAAAATTCTCAACAAAATACTTGGAAATAGAATCCAATAGTATATCAAAAGACTTATACACCATGACCAAGTGGGATTTATTCCTGGTATACAAGGGTGGTTCAAGATAAGAAAATCAATTAATGTAATACACCACACATTAACAAATTGAAGGAAAAAAAACTGCATGATCATCTCAATCAATGCAGAAACGGCACTTGACAAAACCCAGCATCCTTTCTTGATAAAAACACTTGGAAAGATAGGAATAGAAGGAAAACTCAATATGAAAAAAGGCATGAAAAACCCATAGCCAATAACATACCCAATGGGGAAACATTGAAAGCTTTCCCTCCAAGACCAGGAACACGACAAGGACACTCACTGTCACCACTGTTATTCAACATTGTGCTAGAAATTCTAGCTAGAGCAATTAGACAAGAAAAAAACAATAAAAGGCATCCAAATAAGCAAAGAGGAAGTAAAACTCACTATTTGCAGATGACGTGATCCTACATTTAGAAAATTCTGAAATGTCTACAACAAAGGTACTTGATCTAATAAATGAGTTCAGCAAAGTGGCAGGATACAAGATCAACATGCAAAAATCAGTAGTGTTTCTGTGCACTATTACTAAACAAGCTGAGGAAGAAATCAGGGGGAAAAATCTATTTACAATAGCAAGAGAAAGTCTCAAATACTGAGGAATCAATTTAACCAAAGAAGTACAGGATCTATATGCAGAAAACTACAAAAACAATGCTAAAAGAAATCAATGAAGACCTAAACAAATGGAAAGACATTCCATGTTCATGGATTGGAAGACTAAATACCATGAAGAATCAATCCTACCCAAAATGATTTATAAATTCAATGCAATACCAATCAAAATTCCAACAGCCTACTTTACGGAAATAGAAAAGGTAATTACTAAATTCATTTGGAAGGGAAAGGGCACCCGAATAGCCAAAAGCATTCTAAAAGAAGAGCAATGTGGGAGGAATTTCACTGCCTGACCTTGAAACATATTACAAAGCTACAGTGGTCAAAACAGCATGGTACTGGCATAAAGATAGACACATAGATCAGTGGATAGAATTGAGAGTCCAGAAACAAACCCTCACCTCTACAGCCAACTGGTTTTCAACAAACCTACCAAAGCCATATTACCGGGACAAAACAGTCTCTTCAACAAATAGTACTGGGAGAACTGGATATCCATAACCAAAAGAACGAAAGAGGACCCCTATCTCACTCCCTACAAGAATCAACTCAAAATGGATCAAAGACCTAAATATAATAGCCAGAACCATAAAACTACTAGAAGAAAATGTAGGGAAACATCTTAAAGACCTTGTGGGTAGGTGGTAGTTTCTTGGACCTTATACCCAAAGCGCAAGCAACGAAAGATAAAATAGATAATTGGGACTTCCTCAAAATTAAACACTTTTGTGCCTCAAAGGACTTTGTCAAAAGGGTGAAAAGGCAGCCAACTCAATGGGAAAAAATATTTGGAAATCACATTATCTGATAAGGGTTTAATATCCATGATATATAAAGAGATGCTACAACTCAACAATAAAAGGAAACGACCCAATTAAAAAATGAGCAAATGACTTGACTAGGCATTTGTCCAAAGAAGAAATACAAATGGCAAAAAAAATAAAAAATAAAAAAATAAAAAAAAATGTGCAACATTACTAGTGATTAGGGACATGCAAATCAAATCTACAATGAGATCATTTCACACCTATTAGATATGGCCACTATTAAAAAGAAAGAGAACTACAAGTGTTGGAGAAGATTGGAGAGATAGGAACACTTATTCACTATTGGTGGGAATGAAGAATGAATGGTACAGTCATTGTGGAGAACTGTTTGACAGTACCTAAAGAAGTTGAATACATATTTGTCACGTGTCCTGACAACACCACTACTGGGTATATACCCAGAAGAACTGAGAGCAGTGACATGAACAGACATCTGCACACTGATGTTCATAGTGGCATTATTCATGAATGCCAAAAGATGGAAACAATCCAGGTATCCATCAACCAATGAGTGGATAAACAAACTGTGGTGTATACACACGATGGAATATTAGGCAGCTATAAGAAGAAATAAAGTCCTAAAGCATATGACAACATGAATGAACCTGGAGGACATTATGCTGTGTGAAGCAAGCCAAATACAAAAGGACAAATACTATATGATTGCACTACTATGAACTAAGTATATTGTGTGATCTCATGGAGTTAATAACTTGAATATAGGCCACCAGAAAATAGAATGAGGTTAAAGAATAAAAAGCTGAGGGTTAACTTGTACAGAATTGATAAAAAAAATAAAAAAAAAAGGTGTGTTAATCTTTGGAAGTGAATAGAAAAGGTGAAAGCACAACTTAATGTTTGTAACTAGCAGTATTATTATTATATGGGCATGACAATGGTTTAAAGGGAAAATCTAAGGTCATGTATATTACTAAAAGGAAACCTAAAAATGGAACACGGGAATGTATAGCATAGTAATACCACATGTGAAATATGAATATGGGTAAAACTGCCTATATAAGAACGTTTTTCTTTGATATGTTTAAAATACAAGATGCTAATATCAGACAAAAAAAAACATTATGCTAAGTGAAAGAAACCAGACACAAAGTAGTACATATTTTATGATCCCATTTATATAAAATATAAACATAAATCGACTTATAACAGTGAAATTAGATTAATGGTTATGGAAGCTTGGGAAGGATAGAAGGATTGAGAGGGGACTGCTAAGGGGTATATGGTTTTTCTTTTTGGAGTAATGAAATTGTTCTAAAATCTTTTGAGGTGATGAATGCACAACAATGTGATTATACTAAAAGTCATTGAATATGCACTTTGGATAGAGCATATGGTATGTGAATATATATCAATAGAACTGCTTAAAAATAAATAAATAAATGTGTAAGAACAGCCATATAGCAGCTATGTATGGCAGGGAAAGCATAGAAAGACTGAGAGGTGAAGAATTTTCTTGTTTGTTCATTTGTCTGTTTTTTGTTTATTATTATTGAAATAAGGAAAATGCTCTAATAATTATTGAAGTGATGAATGCACAACTATGTGATTATAGCATACCACTGATTGTTCACTTTGGATGAACTGGATGCTTTATTAATATGTATCAATAAAATTGATGAAAGAAAGAAAGAGAGAAAGAAGCAAAGCGAAGAGAAGGGAAGAGAAGAGAAGAGAAGGGAATCCATAGATGATGCTAGATGAGTTGATTTTATAGTCTTGAGAGAATTTCTTCTCTGGGAAACCTCAGTTTTTTGCACTTAAGGCTTTCAACTGATTAGATGAGGCCCACCCACACTACTGAGGGAAACTTCTTTACTTAAAGTCAATTGATTATAGCTGCTAATCACATCTACAAAATACCTTGACCAAACAAAACACCATAGCCTAGCTAAGCTGACAGAAATTAACCATCACACCATACAATGGAGTAGTATTCAGTCATAAAAAGGAATTAAGTACTGATACATGCTACAATATGGATGAACTTTGAAAACATTAAGCTATTTAAAAGCCAGACACAAAAGACCACATATTGTACAATTCCATTCAGATGAAATATACAGAATAGGCAAATCTTAAAAGTCAGAAAATAGATTAGCAGTTGTCTAGAGCTGGATTGGGGTGGGGTTTGGGAAAAATGGGGTGACTGTTAAAAAGCACACAGGGTCTCTTTATTTTATTTTATTTTTAATTTTTTAAGCCAGTACAGGATCTCTTTTATGCAGTGATGACAATGTTCTAAAATTTATTGTGATGATAGTTACACAACTCTGTGAATATGCTAAAAACCAATCAACTGCACACTTTAAATGGGTGAATTGCAAAAGTATGTGAGTTATGTCTCAATAAAGCTGCTATAAAAATTTTCAATTAAAAAAAACAACAACTCAGATGGCTTTTTTTTGGAGAAACTGACAACTGACAAGGTGATCCTAAAATTCATATAAAAATTTAAGGGACCCAGAATAGCCAAAACAATCTTGAAAAAGTTACTTATGCTAACTTATAAAACCACAGTAATCAAGACAGTGTAGTACTGGCATAAGGATAGAAATATACATGGAATGAAATAGAATTGAGAGTTCAGAAGTAGACCCTGAAATTTATGGTCAATTGATATGCATCAAAGATGACAAGGCAATTAAATGGGTAAAGAATAGTCTTTTCACAATGGTGCTGGGATGAATAACCACATGTAAAAGAATATACATACCTATACATACTATATATAAAAATTAACTCAAAATGGATCACAAATCTGAATTTAAGAGCTAAAATTATAAAACTCTTAGAAGAAAACACTGGGTAAATTTTCACAACTTTGGGTTAGGCAATGGTTTATGAGACATGACACCACAAGCACAAAGAACAAAAGAAAAAACAGATATATTGGACTTCATCAAAATTAAAAACTCTTGTGCTGCAAATGATTCCAATGAGAAAGTGAAAAGATAACCCACAGTATTGAAGAAAATATTTGTCAATCATAAATCAGATAAGGGACTTGTATCTAGAATATATGAAAAACTTTTACAACTCAATAACAAGATGACAAATGAAATTTTTAAATGAGCAAAGGATTTGAACAGATACTTCTCCAAAGAAAATATATAAAATTGCCAATAAGCACATGAAAAGATGCTCAGTATCATTAGTCATTAGGGAAATGAAATTCGAAATCACAATGAGATATCACTTCACATCCACTAGGATGGATGTAATCAAAGACAGCAAGGATGTTGAGAAATTATAACCTTCATAACACTACTGGTGGGAATGTAGAATGATGGTACAGCCCAATTCCATTCTTAGGTATATATACAAAGAAAAACAAAACATATGCACATGCAAAAACATGTTCACAAATATTCATTGCAGCATTATTTGTAATAGCCAAAACAATGAAAACAACTCAAATGTCTACCAACCAATGAATGGATAAACAAAATGTGGCATAGTCATACAATGGAATATTACTTGGCAATAAAATGGAATGAAGTACTGACACGTTACAATGCTGATGGACCGTTAAAACCTTAGGCTAAGTGAAAAAAAGCCATACACAAAAAGAATCATATATATATGATTCCTATATTGTAGGAATCATTTATATGAAATGCCCAGAATAGGCAAATCCAGAGAGACAGAAAACAATTACTGGTTATCAGTGGTTACCAGAGGCTATGGGGAGGAGGGAATAGAGAGTGACTGCTAATGGGAATGTTCTAAAATTAGATAGTGGTAATGGCTGCACAATTCTATGACTATACTAAGAACCACTGAATTGTACACTTTACATGGGTGAATTTTATAGTACGTGAATTTCATCTCAATAAAGCTGTTTAAAAAAAGGATAATTAGGGAATGTTTTGAACCTCATGCCAATAAATTTGATAACTTAGATGAAACAAAATGTTCCTTTATACATCTCGCATTTTTTCTGTTAAATTTATTTACATATTTTTTTCATTCTGTTGAAATTATACAGAGGGTCTTCTTTCCTATTATATCCCCTAACAAGATATCTTTATATATGAAAACTGCTGATTTCTGCTTATTGACTTTGTCCCCAGCTACCTTACTAAGTTACCTTGCCTATAATAGTTTTCAGTTGATTCTGAGACTACAAGCTATACAAAATACCATCAGCAAGTAATAATTTACCCCTTCCTTTACAATTTTTAGTTCTATTTTCTTGATTATATTTCTATATTCTATTTCCAGTTGTATTGGCTGGTATGTCCAAACACAATTAAATAATATAATTGTGGTCATTCTTGTCTTGTTCCTGACTTTAACAAGAATGCTCCTAGAGCAGCTTCTTTAAGAAAGATGCTGGTTTTTAGATGTATTTTAACAGTTTAAGGAATTATCCATTTTTTCCTTAATTTAAGACGGTTTTTTTTTTTGTAGTATTCTAGATCTTGAATTTTAACAAATGTCTTTTCAATGTCTATAGACAAGATCACAAGAGTTTCACATATTTTATTACACATATATAATATATATTAGGATGACAAACTATACTAATACATTTCACAGTATTGAACTATCCTTATAGTTCTAATATAATATGTTTCTAATAAACTTTACTTGGTCATGGTATACTACTCTTTCAGTGTGCTATTAAATTCTGTTTCCTGATCTTCTATTCAAAATTTTTTGCATCAATCTTCATAGGTGGCAATTAGTCCTATAGTTTTCTTTTTGCGTGAAATTGTGGTCAGGTGTTGGTGTCAATGTTCTTGCTTTATAAAAATAACTTGGCCATTTTCTTTCTCTGCAACAATATAAACAGTAAGGGAATGATAGATTCTTTAAAGGTTTAATGGCATTCCTCTGTCAATCTGAGCCTGGTACTTTTGAGGGAATGCTTCTCTGAGAATTTTTCTTTTTTTTTTTTTTTCTATGATAATGATCTCTCTCTCCTGGAACCAGTTTTATTAAACTGCATTTTCTAAAAACGTCACTCAAGTTTTCAATTATTGCACCTAGTTGTGCAAAGAAACCTCTCATAATTCTTCCAATTTCTTCTCCATCAGGATACCTGGGTTTGCCCCCAACCCCCTTCAATAGGTAGCTAATGGGCTAAACTAACTGGCAGCTGTTTTTCCCCTAAAGAACCAACTCTTAGAGTTTATTAGTTCTGCCATTTTTCTGTTTTTTTTTTTTAATTCTTTCCACTTTTATCTTCTTTCCTTCTACTTTGTTTATTTAGGTTTTTTTCCTACCCTCTTGAGTTGGATGCTTACTTCATTTACTTTTATATTAATCTTAGCTATTAATATAATTCCATATGCTACATGTTCTATGTAATTTTATGAATTTTTCACTGAACAGTTTTAGCTATATCCCACAAATATATGGTATTTACACTATTATTTTTAAATATTATGCAGTTTCAGTTTAAGCTTCCTTTGACCCAAAAGTTGTCTGAAAGTTGTAAAATGTCCAGATGATAGTGCTTTTCTTTGTCTGTTTTTAGTTTTACTGCATGTCTCACCAGAGAAAGCGGACCATACAACTTCTACTGTTTAAAATTTATTGATGTTTTCTTTGTGGCCCAATACCTGGTCAATATTTATGAATTTTCTATGGAGACTTGATTGAAAGGAAAATGTATTCTCTTTGCTTTCAATGTTCAGTTTGGTAAGTATCAATCAGATGTACAATTCAACATGTTGCTTAGGTCGTCTATATTCTTAGTTATTTTTATCCACTTGATCTGTTGCAGACTGAGAAAGATAAATTAAAATCTTTTACCATTAGTTATTTTCTGACTATTATTTCTTGCTATATCCTGCAAGTTTCACTTTGTGATTGCTGATATTACATTACTTGGGCCTTAAACATTCATAACACTATCTTCATTTTGAGTAACAACCTTTATTATTACAATATGCTGGAAAAATCAGAGTAACCAGTAGTACTGAAAATGGTTTCCATCAACACCGGGTTCTGCCCACATAGCGCTCTGTACAAATGGCACAGCTCTCGCAGTTACATGGGACTTAGTCCCTCTGCCTGCCTCACCAGGAGGCCACAAGAGCACATGAGTCACAACTCTCTCCACATGAGCTACAACATCTTCCTGGGCTCATTCAGCTTCAGTAGCAGCCAAACAAGCAAGTTCTTCTGCAAGGACTTGGGAAGAGGAAAATAAATAGCATCACACATGGGCCAGAGGAGAAGTTGGAATCAGAACTTTCCTGCTTAGGAAACTGACCAGAAAGCCTTTGCTCTGTGGTCATTTGTAAACCAGTGGTTTACAAAATTCATCTCCTAGCAATTATTGTTTCCTAACACCATAATGCAAATAACTGGGCACATGGTTTGCCCTTATTCGTTAAAAGTAAGACCTGACACACCAAGGTTCAGTGTAAACATGCAGTGCTTATAAAAAAGAAACCATCGTAACTCTTTTCAGTGTCTTTAAAAGCCACATTAGAAAAGAGAAATTATTAATGTTTGAAAACATTAATGAGAGAGACTTAAAATTTATATTCCTTATTTATGAATTATTCAATCACAATGTGAGTTAGGGAGAATAAGAATCACAATTTTTTTAAAAGTTTTTTTATCGTGGTAACACATATATAACATAAAATTTGTCATATTAACCATTTTTAAGTGTATAAGTCAGTGGTATTGATTACACTCACAATGTTGTGCTACCATCACCACCATCCATTACCAAAATTTATTCAACACTCAAAACAGAAACTCTGAACCCATTATGCAATAATTCCCCATTTCCTATTCCTCCTCTCCTTCCCCTAATAACCTGTAATCAATCTGCTTTCTTTTTTTTTTTTTAAGATTTATTTATTTATTTATTTATCCCCCCATTGCTGCTTGTGTTTGTTGTGTCCATTTGCTGTGTGTTTTTTCTGTGTCTGCTTATCTCCCCCTTGCTGTGAGGTCTTGCTGCATCAGCCCATCGTGCCGCGCGGGCCGGTCTGCCCTCACAAGGAGGCCCCGGGTTCGCTTCCCGGGGCCTCCCATATGGTAAACGGGAGCTCTATCGATTGAGCCACACCCGCTTCCCTCAATCTGCTTTCTGTCTCTATGAATTTGCTTATTCTAGATATTTCACATAAGTGCAGTCATACAATATGTGTCCATTTGTGTCTGCTCATTCAACATAATGATTTCAACGTTCATCCATGTTATAATAGCATGAATCAGAACTTCATTCCTTTTCATAGCTAATATTCCATTGTGTGTATATACGACATTCTGTTTATCCATTCATCTGTTGATAAGACTCTTGGATTGTTTCTACCTTTTGGCTATTTGAAAAATGCTGCTGTGAAAACTGGCATACAAGTATCTGTTTGAGTCCCTGCTTTCAATTATTTGGGGTATATACCGAGGAGCAGAATTGCCGGTCATGTGGTAATTCGATGTTTAACTTTATGAGGAACCAACAAACTGTTTTGCACAGCGGTCACACTATTTTATATTCCCACCAGCAGAGCATGAGGGTTCCAATTTCTCTACTATGTGTGTGTGAGTGTGTGTGTGTGTTTAATTATACAGCTCAGGTGATGGGGAGTGCCCCAGTTCAATGCCTTGTCAGCTTGTGGGAATATTAGACCATAACTACCTAACACTGCATAGCCTTTGCACTCAAGATGCTTTCTATTAAAGTTAGTGTCACAGTCAAATTATCATTTTATGATGTGCACGGTTGGGCTGGATGACTCTGGTATTGAACTTTTGAAATATTTGCTAGCACATCAGAACAGATCCTTTGGAAAAAATAACTCAGACACTATGATCTCCTTGTACTGTACTTAAGCCTTTCCACTCATGGCTTTAAATTAAAAAGCAGCTTTTTAGAGTTGGAGTCTTTAAAAAAGATTTAGCAGGACCTGTTCAGCCCTGGGTAGGGTATAATGACTAATGGAAGTGCATGTTCACAGTTATGTGTACAATTGTTGTAGTTATCCAAATTTAATTTCAATTTTGAAAACAATGTTATTATTTTGTACTATTAGTTAACTAAATATTTCCCCCTAAATATAATGATTCATTTCTACACTACAAAGTGATTGCCATTTATGTATTTTAAAGGTGCTAGATTTAATTTTGTTATTAAATTGAAATGCTTATTTTATGTCTCATTCAAGTACAGCACTGATTTTTTTTTAATAACCTGTTCATAATGTGAAATTACCAATGTGGATCCTGTTACTGTTCAATATTAGAATTTTGTAATCTTAAAACACTGAGCTATTGAAATGTTTGCTGTTCCATGCAAAATGCCAACTCAAATTAAATTCCTATATAAAAAAATAAATAAATTTAGTGCTCACCACTTGTATTTATGCTATAGTTTTTCCAGTCATTGCTTGGTTATCTTAAATTATTCCTCTAGTAGTTTCAAGAAAGGCTATGGGAATAATATTCCTTGTATCTTCGTAGGTTCAAAACTTTTGTCTGTTTTCTTTATACATGAATAGCCATTTGGTTGGGCATAAAATTCCTGAGTCATACCTTTCCTTGAAGCCTTTGAAGGCATTGCTTCACTGTCTTCTAGAGCTAAGTCTTAATGTTAAAAAAGTTTGAAGCCAGCCTAGTTATATTCACCCTTAAAAGTAGCTTGACCTTTTGGTTCAACTACCCAAAGGATCCTTTTATCTTTGACTTCTAGTAACTTCATTTTAATATGCCTTGGTGTTGATTCTCCTGTCATTTTTTTTCCTGAGATATATTATGTCCTCTCAATCAAGAGTCAGATATTTTTATTTTTGAAAAATTTTCCTTGAATCATACCTTTAAATATTTGTTTTGTGCCATTATATTGCTTTTCTTCTTTAACTCCAATTATATGAATGCTGAATCTCCTTTTCCTATTTTCCACTACTGTCATTTTTGCTCTAATCCTTTCTATCCTTTCACTTCCTTTTCATTTTGCCTGGTTTTTTGTTTGTTTGTTTGTTTGTTTTTTTAAGATTTATTTATTTATTTATCCCCCCCTTGCTGCTTATGTTGCTGTGTCCATTCGCTGCGTGTCTTCTCTGTGTCTGCTTATCTCCCCCTTGATGTGAGGTCTTGCAGCATCAGCCCACGGCCCCTGCCCTCACAAGGAGGCACTGGGAAGCGAACCCGGGGCCTCTCATATGGTAAACGGGTGCCTCTCATATGGTAAACGGGTGCTCTATCCATTGCACCACACCTGCTTCCTGCCTGAGGTTGCTGCATCAGCCCACCGCACTGCTCAGGCCGGCGTGCCCTCACAAGGAGGCCTCGGGACGCGAACCCGGGCCTCCCATATGGTAAACGGGGGCTCTATCCACTGAGCCACACCCGCTTCCCATTGCCTGTTTTTTTTCCATTTCCCAGTCTCTATGTCTCTTGCCTTTTTTTCAGCAGTATCTCTTCTCTCTTGTACTGCATCCAATTTTGTCTTCATTTTATGTGATGATTTTATTTTTATTCCACTTCTTTCCTGAGCTCTGCAGCTTCCATTTCACAATCTTCTGATGTCTTGCCATATGCCTGAACTTATTTTACAAAGGCATTTTTTTTTGCACTCTTACTTTATAAAAGCAATTGCTTCATTTATTTTAATTTGTGGTAAAGTAATCATAACTTTCATATGTTCCATTATGATATTTTTAATCTTTGACATATTATCTGTCTTTTGTTTTTCTGTTCCTTCCTTTTTTTTTTTTCAGCCCTTGTAGTATTTTAGTATAGATCCCATGCTGATTTCTTTTGGACTATTCAGCTTTGAATTAGTTGAGTTTTCCTGCACCAGCTATTTGTCCAAAGTATATATAAGGGAAGGACAAGATATACATTCCAAGTAACAGACATTTTCATTATGACTTAGAGTTATATACAAGTCCTTTTCATCTTTACTTCTCTCCAGCCAAAAGCTCTAGGATAAGTATCTCATCTGCCTCCTGACACGTGAACAGACTGTTTAACGTAAATATGGCTTGATTCCTTAATCAGTTCTTCTTCCATTGCCTCTTATAACCAAAGCAGGTTCAGAGATGCTCCTACCACAACCTGTGCATCCTATTCTTATTAATGAAACAATGGATTGGCCTCAAGGTATACTCCTCACCTTGGAGAAATGCACTCTGCTAGATCTTTCTGAGATGTATATAGCCCCACAGATAAGACTCTCCATACTTCTCCAGTACCCTGCATGATCCCCAGAGCTTCTTGTAGACACTCCACCAGTATTGTGGTTCATAGTTTCAGATATTTTGAGGTATCTCCTAGTTTTGCCAAAGATAGAGTTTGTATTTCTTTTCCCATTCTCCTTGCTGTTTTGGAATTGTTTCAGGGACCAGAAACGGAAAATTCACTCTAGAAGTTCTCAATAGGAGCAGCTTTTTATTACAACCAGTACTACTGTCACCTTATGATTGTCAAAGCCCCATCCATGTATATCTTCTTCCCCTATATATGCTATACACATGCTACTTATTAGCAACTTAAGCCTAGAAAGGTTAAGAAGCTTATTCAAGGTCTCAAAGGCAGTAAGAACGCAGGTCTCTTGATTCCTTGTCCAGTGCTCTTTTACATTGCACATTCATGCATGTATATGACCACTGAACTCAATCAACATTCCTTCTAAGCATGCTTACTACCAGAAGCTGATCTGTAAGAATTATATCCAGAAAAAGATAAAGAAACCACATAACTAGCAAATATCAGGGTAGAAAAAAGACCAAGAAAATAGCCTTAGTTCCCATTACCCGGCTTAGTGTCTGTCACTCCTTCCATAAGAACCAATCCCACCGGTCGCTGACAAGCGATGTTGCAGAAGCGGAAACGTAGCAGGAAGTCTCGGCTATACTTGCGTCTCTCTGTAAACCAGGAAAAGCCACATAGTGAAAGAGGAAGAGGAGCCACATGCTGAGACCTCCTTAGTACCAAGAAGCTTCCAGCATTGGGACACAAAGGAAGTCTGGCTCTGAGAACAAGAAAAGGTTCCAATGGTATAATTTAAAGTTGTACATTTCATTTGGGTGACCACGGGGAAGAAAGAAAAACAGAAGAAGTTGTTGAGAGAGTTGAGGGGATTACATTTTCTTTTGCCATTGTCCCAAAATGGGCCTGGAGGTACAGCCAACCAAAAATATGGCACATGCTCACCTGATCTCTTGGGGTGACAGGAGGTAACATACTGACAGCAATCAGTGATGCCCAGGGAGCTGGGCCAGAGCGGGGTCTGCAACTTCCTCTGATAAAGCTGATGGGAGAAGTCTTCCTGTCCAGATACCTGTAAGGAAAGAGCAGAATGGGAATGAGGAAAGCAAGGCAGGAAATGGAAATAGCCCATGTTTTAGGACATGCAGACAAACACACACTTACACACACTCATACACTACATACATGATGTAAGCAAGCCTCATAAGTCTCAGGGGATGGTTGCGAAATAAGGACCTAATTAAAACCATCATGTTTTCACTAAAAACACTGAAATGTCATGAGATGGAAATAAAGGGTAGAGAGTGAGGTATGTGAGTCAAGGAATACAGGACTGCATGAACATGTGGTCCCTAAATTTTACCTCAGGAAAATCTTTACAATTCTCCACCATAGCAAATTTTAGGGGCTTTAATTTGCAATGGGATAAAGGTTTATCCTGTTTTTTGGATTTTCTGGATCAAGGTCTAGCATCTTTGCCTATTATTGGGAAACCACAGGGTCAAACCAAGGGAAATGCACCAAAGCACTTTACCGTATCTATGTCACCATCCTCGGTCAAAGCCAATGAGCAGCCTGGGAACGGACAGAACGTAGTAGGGGATACATTCGGCAACATCAGTCATCTGCATATCTCCAACGTGTGTAGCAAAATTTCCTTTATTTCATTTAACAACAACAAATATTTGAATGCCAACTATGTGCAAGACACTAGCTAAGGGCTGGAGATAGAGTGGTAATAGACACAATCCCTTGCCCTTAAAGGGCATATATATTCAGTTCATCATCTGAGGCTAGAATTTGATGAACATTTACTAGCTGTGACTTTGCGCGAGTTAATAAACTCTCTTGGGTTCAGTATTATCTACTGTAAAATGAGGATAACAATACTTACACATACAATTAAAAACCTTGATAATAACCATTACCAATTATTGACTGCTTACTTTGAACTGGGAACTGGAAAACTCTTTACATGCATTATTTTACATAATCCACAAGGAAAAAAAATACAACAACAAAACCTCTGAAGCAGGTCATTATATCCCCCATGTATAGATGGGGTAAATAGGGCTTAGGAAGTTAAAGTAATTTGCCCGTGGTGGCACAGGAGGGCTTTGTCTGGCTTCTCAGTAAGTGCTCTTAATCACTAGGCTTAACAGTAGGCACTTAGTACACTGTAGGTACTTCGTACATTGTTTCTCCTGGTTCCCTGAGCTCCTTGATAAAACTCCTTTTGAGCAGGACAATGTCTTTCCTCTGCCTACATGGCAACTACATGGCAACTATGGCACCACTGGCACTTGAGTAGTAACCTCATTAAAGTAAGAACCCAAAGTGCTCAATAATAAAGTCATTTTGTGTTCTTTCTCCACTTGCACCTTGCCAGAAGCCAAGCAATAAAGGTGGATCAGTGGGGGCAAGACAGAGGAACAGGGATATTAAATGACATATAAAGAAATGAGCACGAGGAAGCGGGCGTGGCTCAGTGGATAGAGCCCCCGTTTACCATATGGGAGGCCCGGGTTCGCGCCCCGAGGCCTCCTTGTGAGGGCACGCCGGCCTGAGCGGTGCGGTGGGCTGATGCAGCAACCTCACGGCAGGAAGCGGCTGTGGCGCAATGGATAGCGCACCCGTTTACCATATGAGAGGCCCCGGGTTCGCTTC
>JAQZBX010009222.1:0-46507 GCA_029593785.1 Cabassous unicinctus
TAGCTCTTTCTCATTATTTGATGTATGCATTTATGGCGATGAATTTCCCCCTCAGTACAGCTTTGGCTACATCCCAAAAGTTTTGGTATGTTGTTTGGTCATTTTCATTCATTTGTAGGTAATTACTGATTTCTTTTTAGATTTCCTCCTTCACATGCTGTGTTTTAGGAGTGTGCTGTGATCTTCCTTATCTTTGTCCCTAATCTGGTTCTCTGGCTATTACTGAATTCCAATTTCATTCCCTTGTGTTCAGATAAATAAGTTTGTATAATCTCAATCTTTCTGAATTCATTGAGATTTTTTCTGTGACCTAGCATGTGACATATCTTTGAGTATGTTTCATGTGCTCTCAAGAAGAATGTATACCCCACTGTATTTGGGTGTAGCATTCTGTATATGTCTATTAGGTCCAGATCCTCTAATGTATTATCCAGAGCCTTTTTTTCTTTATTGATTTTCTGTCAAGATATTCTGTCTAATGGTGATAATGGTGTATTAAAGTCCCCCACTATAATTGTAGATACATCTCTTTCTCCACTTAATTTTTACAGTGTTTGCCTCATGTATTTTGGGGCACCCCTATTAGGTGAATAAATGTTTATGATTGTTCTTTCTTCTTGAAAGATTACCCTTTCACTCATATTTAATGTCCATCTTTGTGTCTTACAATAGTTTTGCATTTAAGGTATATCTTGTCTAAAATCAGTATAGCTCCTCAAACTCTTTTTTGGTTTTTGTTTTTTGTAAGATTGTTTTCCAGCCATTTACTTTCAGCCTCCTTTAATCTCTGGGTCAAAGTTTGGTTTCTTGTAGACAATATATATCTGGGTCATATTTCCTTATCCATTCTACCAATCTGTGTTTCTTCACTGGTGAGTTTAGTTGATTAACATTCAATGTTGTTACTCTGAAGGAATTACTTACATTACACATATTTTCTTTGGGGTTATGTGTGTAATATGTTGTTTTTATTTCTCTTTTTGTCTTTTTAGTTGTACTTATACTGTCCTCCAACTCTCTCTCTCTCCTGATTTTCCTTTCAACCTGCAGTACTTCCTTTAGTATTTTTTGAAGGGCAGATTTCTTATTGGCATACTCTCTTACTTTCTGTTTATCTGTGAATATTTTGAACTCGCCATCATTTTTGAGTGCCATCTTTGCTGGAGAGAAAATTCTTGACTGTATATTTTTTTCTTTTAGTACCTGAACTATGTTATACCCTTGACTTCTTGTCTCCATGGTTTCAGAAGCCAAATCAGCACTTAATGTTTTGATCTTCCCTTTTATATGATGGCTGTCTTTTCTCTTGCTGCTTTCAGTATTTTCTCTTTTGTCTTGAGCATTGGACAGTTTGATGAGTAAATATTTTGGAATAGGCCTGTTGGGATTTATACTGCTTGGGGTGCACTGCACTTCTTGGACTTGTACATCAAACTCCCTCTTTAGGGTTGGGAAGTTTCCAGTCATTAATTTCTCCGACACTCCTTCTGCCCCCTTTCCCATCTCTTCTCCCTCTGGGATTCCTATAATGCATATGTTTGGGTGTTTTGTGCTGTCATTCAAATCCCTAAGTCCCAGCTGGGTTTTTTCCTATCTTTTTATCTATCTGTTCTACTACCTGTTTGATTTCAGATGTACTGTATTCCACATCACTAATTATTTCCTCTGCTTGTTCAAATCTGCTGTTATGTGTTTCCTGTGTCTTTTTGATTTCTTGGATTGTGCCATTCTTCATCATCATATCTGTTTTCTTTTTAAGTATATTTACAATTTCTTCAATATGTTCTCCCAGTGTCTTCTTAATATCCTTACTGTCCTCCTTCACTTCATTAAATTGGTCCATGATATTTGTTTGAACATCTTTGTTTAGTTGTTCAATGTTCTGCACATCTTCCTGGGTTTTAATTTGTTCATTGGAATAGGCCATGTCTTCATGATTCTTAGTATGGTTTGTAATTTTTTGTTGCCCTCTGGTCATCTTTTTCTTGATGGGTTTATTCATTTGATTAGCTTCTCTCTTTACTCTAAGGTTTTATTTAATTGCTGTTTTTGTGTGTTTGCTAAGTTTTACTTTGACACTTTTTCCCTCTTATTCTATTTATTTACTGTTGTCTTTGTTCCCTTGGAGGTAAAAATTAGGGTCAGAGAAAGTTCAAGAGGTAGAAAAAGGAAAAGGATAATCATAAAATTAATAGTAATTGTTAGAAGAGGAACATTTTAATACCTTGGAAAATTTATATTAACTCATGTAAGCAGTGTAGAGTAATAGGAATAAAAAAGTAGGGTACCAAAATTGTAATGGGAAACCAAATATAGAAAAATATATAGACTGAATTAAATGGCCAGTATGATGAGGAGAGAGGGAAAGAGAAAAGAAAAAACAAAAAGGAAAAAAGTTAATAAAAGAAAGAAAACAGAAGTAAATACCAGAAAAATTTAGGTCTAAACAAATAGAGGTGGAATATAAGAACAATATCAGAAAGCAGAGATAGAATGATGAGGGAAGGAAAATAGATAACATTGGTATTCAAAATTGGTATACATAAAAAAGGGGAAATCCAGGAAGAGGAAGCTCAGTAACCAAGAATCAAGCCAGTAGTACCTTGAGGAATTTATCTCATCATCCAGCTCCCACCAGATCGATGACCTGAATCCTCCTACTCTGTGAGTTCCCATAACAGCTCCATTGGGCAAGATCTTGCCCCCACTCAGCCATTTTTTAATGAGAAAGATCTGCCTATATTCCTTTGAAAGAAAAAAATTAGGACCAGATAAAAAGAAAGAGATAGGAAGACAAATTGCATAATAGCAATCGTAATAGTAAAAGTTAGGAGAGCAAATGTAGAAGACTTAGGTGATTGAAAAATTAACATGAGAATGATGCACAGAGGAATAAGATTAGGAAAGTGGCATAGAAACAATGAAACAAGAAACAGAAAAAAAAATATAGAATGAATTAAATTGCTGGAAATGCAAGAAGAGGGGAAAAGAAAACAGAAAAGAAAGACAGAAAAAAGTAAATAAGAGAAACTATACAAAGAAAAAGGGACCTGGGGAGAAATACAAACAAGGAAAATTGGAGACCAAATAAAAGAGGAAGAATGATGGAACAAAAACAGAAGACAAAACATATGAAGATGAAGGAGTGAAAAGAAATAACATAGGTAGAATAGATCAGTAAACAAAAGAATTTAAAAAAAAGAAAATTAAAAAGCAGAGATAGAAAGGTAGGGGATACAAAATAAGCAAGAAACAAGACAGTTGCAATTCATTTAAAAAAGAATGAGACAGAAGAAAAAAAAATGAACAAGGAAAAATAGTCTTCTTTCTTAGACTCCTAGGGATCTTCTCAGGCTGCTAGTTTTTCTTAACCACTCACCCTGTATCTTGCCCTCTGCAGGTTTTGAACTGGGTTTTACTGAGTAAAGAAAAGGAAATAAAAGAATATGAACTTTTTTTAAAAAAAATAAGGGATCCAAGAAAAGCTAATACAAAGAAAATGTATATATGTTTCCTGTCATAGAGTTTCAACTGGATGCCTGATAACCTAGTGGAGCTCTGCTAAAGGAATAGCCAGGAATCAAACCAGGGATATGCTAGGCAGGAATTCTTCCAGGAGATATTCTCAGTCCTTGGGCTTATTTCCCTTTCAGAAGACTATCCGCCCCACTTTCCTCAGGCTGGTTAGATTCCCTGCAGTCAGCTGGAGTGGTGCTGATCGCCACCTGTCTCCGCCTCCTCACTGATGCAATTTCCTTCTTTACCTAGGTAGCTAGGAGTGACCACCAGCCTAGAGCAATCCTCCTCCCCTCTAACTGTGGAGTCAGGGTCCCTTCTGATATCAAGGGGGGCCCAGCTGGTTAAACTCACCACATAAAAACACTCTCTACTCTCCACTCTCCCTGACCCCTCTTCTTTGCACAGAATCAGCAGTTACTCTCCCATTTAGAGAAGGAAACTGGGGTCTCCACCTAGTCTGTCCACCCTGAGGGCTGGGTATGTGTGCCCCTTCCAGCCACCAAGGTAGGCAACCCCTGATTATTCCTGGCTTCCTTATCTGTCCATTATCCTCCTAGATGACTCAGAGCACCTTCCCCTGGAGGTATATACCTGCTTTACTCTCAGTTAGATAAATTCACCAGGAGTTTTACCCTCTTTTAATATCCCAAGTTTGGGGGAGAGGAGCCCTTACCAGCAGCTGGGAGGTTTAATAACTCACAATTACTTTTTTTGGCTTCTTCTTGTCTCTGACCATCACTCTTCTGGGAGTTGGCAAGCAGTGTCCTGGTTTGCTGTGCCCCAAAGCAGGTCCCCATGGCAGCCTCTGGCTTTTTCTTTGTTGTTTCAATGAGAGCTAAGAATTATATTTCTAACCCATTGGCCATGTTCCCACATTCCCTAATATCTTTAATCTTTTAACCATCTTATTGATCGCTAAATCATATCACAGAGATTTGTATGAACATCTATGATTAGTTGTATTAATCCTTTATGTCATAGGGATGCTTATCCTGCTTTCAACTGGATGGTATCTTCCTGTTTCTTGGTATGGGTTGTAGTTTTTTGTTGGTGTCTTGGCATCTGGCTTACTAGATATATTTATTCTAGGTGCCGTTTCTTTCTTAGTTGAGGACTTTCTTGCCCTTTCTGTCTTGCTGATTGTGAAGTAGAAGCTGAAGATGTAGTTGGTGCTTTAAGCTGTGGAGGATTAAGCTGCCCACATTGCCCCAGTGACTGATGAAATTTCTTCCAACTTTCTTCTTTGCCAGGGGTAGGGACATAGACACAGCCATGTGTAATAACCTAATTCATTCAGGCTAAGGCCATCTGTAGTTGCCAAGAGGGACAGATGAAGCTTCATGCCTCTTCCTCCCCTGCCTCAGGTTGGGCTGGTGCTGCTGGTGTGGACAGTAATCTATGCTGTGCAGGTCCAAAATGACTGAAGTTGCCCAGGTATACTTCTGAGTATTCGGTCTGTGCTGGTGAATGTACCTGCAGTTACCCAGATAGGCTGGTGCATGTTCCACCAGCTTTCTTCCTGCCATAGTTGGGCCTGAAGCCAAGGCTAGTACTGCCATCATATCTGGGTCGAAAGAAGTTAATCCCTATCATCACTGTGATTTTCAGCCTACCCTGCTCCCCATCATGCTGGAGGCAGAGTCAACATGGTGACTGCTATTCTTTTTCCAACTTGGACAGGTCCAAATTTAGCTGCTCTCAAGGTTATACTTTAGCCAGCTGAATTTACTAATCAGTAGCTGAAGTCGGTGACCAAATGTCTCTTCTTCAGTTTTTGGGAAATGGATTTTACAACTCTAACTTAATTTCATTAAACATGAACTTACAATTTTCATCCTCCTAAAGATTTAATACATGCAATGTTGATTTATATAATGGGTATTCTATAAACCTTTGGAGATTACACCTAATCTAAAAGAAGTTGGATCTATTATAGTTTATGCAAAGAATCTTCTTTTTCCTTTCTTTACAGGAGGTTTAAAGCATCTTTTCTTTAATAAAATTCTTAAACTGTAAATAATCTTAAAAGCATACTGACTTCTAGGTCCTGAAATATATTGCAATTGTTTAATTTGTTTTAATTATAATTTAGAAAGAGCTTTCTATTGTTTTCGAGAACTTTTCCTTCACTTGCTGACTTTGGTAACAAGATTATCAACGAACTTTATTTTAAGACTGTCAAAATGTTTAAATTTAGGAATTACAGGGACAACTGATTCCTTTTTAAAAATTTTAAAATGATACTTAGATTACATAAAAGTTACATAAAAACTATTGGTGATTCCCCCATATGCCCCATCCTTACTCCTCCCTCACTTTCCCACATTAACATCACCAATTAATATTGTACATTTGTTATAATTGATGAACATATATTGGACCATTGTCACTAAGTGTAGATTAAATTTTATGTTATAGTTTGAAATCTCTCCTGCATAATTTCATAAGTTATGAAAAGATATATAATGGCCTGTATATGTCATTACTATGTCATTAAGGACAATTCCAATATCCTAATAATGCCCCCACATTAGAAACTATTTATCCCTCTCCCTCCCCTCATAAATCTCTGGGGTCCACTGCCTCCATGTCAGTGATAAAATTCTTCCATTGCTAGAATAACAATAAGTCTTTAGTAAAATAACAGTAAGTCTACTGTAGTCCAATTCCTTCCCCAATCTTCAGAATTCAGGGATGTTAATGCCCACTCGGCCTCTAATTGAGAGAGGGCTTAGATCCCATGGGGAAGATGGATGGTAAAATCTTGCTTGCAGTTCCAGGTTCTCTCTGTTTCTTGGTATGGTCATTGCCCATCATCATCTCCTTGTTAGTTGTCCTGGGTAAGTCCAATGATGTAGAGAGTAAGTGTTTCAACTCTGTTGATATTCAGGGCCTGACTGGCACTTAGAAAGCTTAAAGATTTAAATCTATTGAACATGAACCTATCAACTCTAGTACTATCTAGTATAGGTTCATATAGAAGGGTCAGAAAATCCTTGTGTAGGGAAACCACAACTGAGTAAAACTCTGTCACACTGGGGAGCCTAAATTCCACTGTAGGGCCAACTGGCAAGGTGGAATTCTTCTGAGTTGTCAGCCCTGCCTATAGTGTTTGAATATCTCCAGGTCTCTCAGGAGTCCCACTATTTGAGGCAATATTTACTGTGGCATTCAGTGAGGTTTGCTGAGATGTGCATAAGTGTAACTTCTGGAATGACTTCCCAACTCATTTTAAAGTCTCTTAGTCATATAAATTCATTTGTCTTTACCTTTCCCCCTTTTGGTCAAGGTCTTTTTCCAGTTGCATTGCTAGTTGGTGCTTGGTCGTAATCCCTGGGTGCCATGGAGGTTCATCCTTGGGCATGATATTGCATGCTGGGAGAAGGTAATGCATTTATATGCTGAATTTGTCTTAAAGAGAGGCCACATTTTAGTAACAAGGAGGCTCTCAGGAGGTAACTCTTAGGCAACCTATAATACTAGGCTAATTTTCTAGTTCAAAAGAAAAGGTTCATAAGTACAGTCATTAATATCAAGAGTCCATCAATGGTCCATCCTCCTTCACTAGTCACTGTCCGTCTACTCATGCGATTCCCACTCTCCCATTAGAGAAAGTTTGCCCCTTCTAGTTGAACCTACAGTTAGTAATGTACTTGATAGGTTTATGTCACAGAGACTTAAATCTTTAGTCTGCCCATGTGCCTATTGGGGCCTGAATCTCATCAGAGTTGCAACACTAACTCTCCAGTACATTTAGCTCACCGAAGACAACTAACAAGGTGATGACAATGGACAATGAACATCCCAAGGAATAGACAGAGTCTGCAACTGCAAGTTAGATAGTTCCATCCATCTGTCTCATGGGTTCTAAGCCACCTTTCAATTAGAGTCATAGTTGGAATAACAATCCCAAAATACTCAAGATTGAGGAATGAACAATGGATCAAAGTAGACTTACTGTTATTCTACTAAATACATTGTTATTATAACAGAGGAAGAACTTTTATCATTGATGTAGAATCAGTGGCCACCGAAGTTTCTGAAGATAGGGAAAGGGAAAAAATGGATGCAATCTGAGGGCATTTTTGGGATATTGGAATTGTCCTACATGACATTGCAATGACAAATAAATGCCATTATATATTTTGTCATAACTTATAGAATTGCAAGGGACAGAGCATAAATTATAATATAAACTATAATCCATGGTTAGTGGCAATAATTCAATATGTGTTCATCAATTGTAACAAGTGTTCCACACTAATGAAGGATGTTGTTAACGTGGGAATGTGTGGGAGGGGGAAGGAGTGTGCAATAAGGACTTCCCTATATTTTTATGTAACATTTATTTAATCAAAAGCTTCTTTAAAATATGCAAATTTTTAAAAAGTCACTTGTTGTTATGATATAGGATTCTTATTTATTTGTTAAAGTAACAGTAAAGTACCCCAGTGAGGGCAACCCCAACCAGCACTCCAGCTGCAAAATACAGGACTATGATATTAATGAAAGTGTCAGAACAGGCAAGTTGGACCATCTGATTAAGTTCACAGAAAAAGTGGGGAATTTCCAAATGTGTAAAAAAAGACAGCCACAGCACCACTGAACTTTAAAACAAGGAGTTTAGTGCAGTCATGATACAGGTCCCCATAACCAGCAGGACACATATTCGGGGGTTCATGATGACTGTATAGTCAGGTGTGACAGATGGCCATGAAGCGGATTGCAGCCAAGAAGAAGACCTCCAACCCTGTAAAGAGTATGAAAAAGTACATCTGAGTGAGGCAGCCTTCATAGGTTATGACTGCTCTGCATTTGTATGTTCACCAGCATCTTTGGGACAGTGGTGGAGGATAAACAGATGTCATGGAGAGACAGATTAGAGAGTAGGAAGTACATAGGTGTGTGGATGTGGGAGTCATTGATTGTGGTCAGGATGATAAGCAAGTTTCCAGAGATGGTGACCAGGTACATGGACAGAAAGAGCCCAAAGAGGAAGGGTTGCAATTCTGGTTCCTCTGATAATCCCAGTAGAATATATTCTGAGATTCGGGTATCATTTACTTGCTTAATGTGGTTGATATTTCTACACATAAAGAGAGAATGTTTCTAATTTTCACACAAATAAGCACTATTTTCCTAGAAGTATTGCTAACATTTCTATTTGAAAGTCAAGATGTTAATTTTTATATTTTGGTCATGCATCTGGTCTCTTGGGCTTCTTCTAGTGCCAACTCTGATGATTTCCTTTTCCACTCTCAGACTTTTCATCAAGTAGTCATGAAATCTCTATTCTCTATGAAATATCAATTCATTTACTTGAGGTATGTATATTTAGTCCTGGCTGTATGCCAAGCAATTTCTGGACAATTGGAATAAGGTGCTGAAAAATGAGGATCCTACATTTTTATAATAGAGAAAAAATGAAAGCAAATAAATGTTAATCACATAACATAACAGATGGTGACATTTTTACAAATTAAAATAGGAACTGCAAAAAAGAAAAAAGACAGTAAAATGGGGGTCTTATTTTTTCACTAATGTCCAATCAAGTCCAGCAGATAAGGAATTTTAACAGAGACCTCTCAATGTGAACTAGTGAGCCACAAGTAAATCTGGTGAATGTGTGACCATCTAAGAGAATGTCCAGGGACAAGGTCCTAAGAAAGGGCTTGTTTCCAATATTCAAGGTAAACAAGGACACAATTGTGGTCAGGGGAGAGAAAAACAGGGAGAGTCATAAGAGATGATGTCAGAGAAGGTTTAAGAATGAGGTCGGCTCACTGCTACAGGTAGAATTTCAGGACAAAGGAGTCCTTGGCCACATGTTGTAATTTTTCTCGTTTATTGAGTTGGTTTCTAAAGATTCCCACAAACAAAATTAATATATTCTTTATTTCTACATATAAATTTGCATTTTGAACTCTGCATCATGAGGAAAATATTTTGGAACATGAGCACAGGTACCCTGCTCTAAAGACTGTACAGACCACACCAAACACACATGAAGACAGCACACCGAAGCTGCTGGGTCTGTGTTGATGGTGTTCTCACCACCACCATATGTGGTCACAAGTGGATACAAGGGCATATTCAGATAATACTTCCCACAAAGTTGATAACCTCAAGGGACACGAACTATGAGTTTCACACTGATATGACTACTGATCACATAAATAAAAAAATCATAAGAAGATCCTATGAACAACTATATACCAACAAAGTAGACAAATAGACAAAATGAGCAAATTCCTAGAAACAAACTACCTTTATTGACTCTAGAAGAAATTGAAGACCTCTACAAAGCTATCACATTTAAAGAGTTTGATTCAATCAGCATAAACCACCAACTAAGAAAAACACAAAACCAGATGGCTTCAAAGGTGAATTTTACAAATCATTTCAAATAGAATTAATACCAATCCTGTTGAAGCTCTTCCAAAAAATTGAAGAAGAGGGAACATTACCTAACTCATTCTACAAAGCCAATATCACCATAATACCAAAGCCTGATAAAAATATTACAAGTAAATAAAATTACAGACCAATATCTCCAATGAATATATAAGCAAAAATCCTCAAAAAAATATTTACAAATTGAATACAACAGCACATGTAAAGAACTGTACATCATTAACAAGTGGCTTATATTCCAGGTATGCAATGGTGATTCAACAGAAGAAGATCAATTGACATAATACACCACATTAACAGATGGAATGAGAAAAAGCACATGATCATCTCAATTTATGCAGAAGAGGCATTTGATAAAATCCAGCATCCTTTCCTTATTAAAACACTTTGAAAGATATGAACAGAAGGATACTTTCTAAACATGATACAGGGCATGTATGAAAAACCCACTTTATGTTTTAACATACTAAATAAAATATTAATTCATTAGTCAAACAAGTAAACTAGTATGGAGAAACGAAAGTTTTCCTCCTTTAATTCTGTACTAGCCTAGATAGGCTCTCAACCTCATATTAAAGTTTTTGGCTTCTTTTCTCTCTGACTCTTCCTGAATTACTTACTGGGCTTTCCTACTCACCTGGATGGCATTTCTGTGATTAAGAATGCTGTGAATAAGTGGGGATTCCTCCCTAGGTGGTTGATGATGGAGACTAAAGCTTTATCCCCAGACAAGTGAGCAGGAAGGAGTCAGGCACAAGACTGCTAACCAGAGCTAGGACTCCCAGAAAACAACCATATCATGTTCACAGGATGAGGGAGGCAAAATAGTGGATTTTTACAGCTTTCATTTAGCTGCTCATTAGCACATTTCCCTCTGTCCCTCAATAGCAAATTTCCTTGTTGCTTCATCCCCTAAGTCATCATTTCCCTTTGGGAAAAAGGTCAGGAGACAATGGAAATGTTTCCTGATCATTCTTTGTTCCCAAGAGACCGGGGTGTGTCAGGAAAATCCAGTTCTCATCATTGCTCCTCCTCATGGATTTGGCTTTCTTATAAAGTTTTAGTCTTCTAGCACCTTTACCATCATTCAAATTAAAGATTTCACCATGTCTATGACTGTTGAAGCTACCTCCATAGTCCCTTGTATCACCAAAATCTTGGCTTGGGGTGAAAATACAACCCCTGTTGTTCTTTCCAGGACATTGTTTTCACCGTTTGTAACAAAGTGGAGAACTATGCTCCTTGAATATGAAAACAAAAGCAGTGCACACCCCTTGCCTTAATCACACTTTTGCTCAATTAGGAATGCCCTGCTATAATGTAAGTTAAGAGGTGTCATATAGTACTTTATTTAAATAATATTTGTTAATTAAATGAGATATATTTTGATCTCTTTATGTGATATTACCTGGGCTTAGTAATTTTAAAGGGATTGTTACATTAAATTCTTATAAAATCCATTTTATAAGAGTAGTACTATTATGAAAAACTTCTACATTTGCAGACATGGGCAGGGTTCACAGGGATAAATCATTGCCTAAAGTTATAAACTGAGTAATATTTGGGATATTGTTGGGATCCCTGTAAAGTTGTTTCCACTTCTTAGTCTATCAGCCAGTGGTTCTGAAACACTTCTTAGTCTATCAGCCAGTGATTCTGGCACTCTGGGGCTATATGGCAATGCTTCCTTCTTTCTACAATGGTGAATAATGCCTTTATGAACATCATTGTGCAAATATCTGTCTGAGACCCTGTTTTCATTTTTTTGTTGTTGTTATATACCTAGTAGTGGGATTGTCAGGTCTATGGTAATTCCATATTAAGTTTTCTGAGGAACCACCAAACTGCCTTCGACAGAGTCTGCACCATTTTATATTACCAAAAGCAATGAATGGATCTTCCTATTTCTCTGCATCCTCTCCAAAACTTAAATTTTGTTGCTTTATTTTTTTAAGCAGCCATTCTAATGGGTGTGAAATGATATCTCTTTATGGCTTTGATTTGCAATTCTTTGATGGCTAATGATGTTGAGCATCTTTTCATGTTCTTTCTGGCCATTTGTATATCATGTTTGAGATGTCAGTTCAAATATTTTGCCCATGTTTTACTTGGATGTTTGGTCTTTTGTTGTTAAGTTAAAGGATTTCTTTATATATGAGAATATTTACCAGAATTGTAGATTCCAAATATATTCTCCCATGTGTAGGTTGATGTTTTACTTTGATGATAAAGTTCTTTGAGGTTCAAAAATTTAATTTTGATGTGTGTGGCAGTCTGATATTATTTATGAATTCCAAAAATATATTGGATTATGTTTGTAAACTATTCTGTTCCTCTGGGCTAGTGACACCCTTAGATTATATTGAATTCAGGGGTTTCACTTTTATTTCATTAAAGTATGACTAGGGCTTTGATTCGGCCAATGTCAGTAGGACATTGACTCTCTGCCCTGTTGGTGGGTGGGGACTTACAGAGAAAACCACATGGCAGAAGAGAGTGGGAGTTTTGATGCTGGAGCCCTGAGAAGTAAACACACAGGAGAAGAGCACAGAGGAATAGAGATGGCTCCTTAGACATGGCAGAGGACCCAGGAAGAGACAGAGCCAGATAGTCTACAGCTGATCTTGTGGAGAGAAAAAGCAGCTAAGTCTGGAGAGAAATGAGTCCTGGGAAAGAGAGAAAATTTATCCCAGCCTACAGCTGAGACTAGAAGAAGCTCGTACCATGGAGCATAAAGAGGAATGTTGAACTCTTTCAGAGACCAGCAACCATCTTGCTCCAACATGTGGCAACAGACTTTGGTGAGGTAAGTTATTTTCTCTTCATGGCCTTGTGACTGTAAATGTCTACCTCAAATAAATATCCTTTAAAAAAAACCAACAAATTTCTGGTATTTTGCATCAGCACCCCTTTAGCTGACTAATGCAATGTCCCACTTATCTATTTTGTACTTTGGGTGTAAATATAAGGCCAATGCCTAACCCAAGGTCCTGAAGAGGTGTCCCTATGATTTCTTTTAAGAGTTTGATAGTTCTATCTCTTATATTAAAGTCTTTGATACATTTGGTTTTGAGTTTTGCATATAGTGTGATATAGGGGTCCTCCTTTTTTTTCACAATTGGAGATGCAGTTTTCCTAGCAACATTTGTTGAGGGGACACTTTTTTCTCAGTTGGATGGTCTTTGCCCCTGTGTCAAAATTCAGCTGGCTGTAAACTTGAGGGTTGATTTCTGATTTCTCAATTCTTTTCTCTTGGTCTGTATGTGTCTTCTTTTGCGTTTACCATTTGTTTGGATTATTGTTGGTTTGTAATGAGTTTATGATTGGGAAGTGTGAAGCCTCCAAATTCATTTTCCTTTTCCAAGATGGCTTTAGTTATTCAGGGCCCCATATCCTTCCATATAAATTTGATGATTGGCTTTTGCATTTCTGCAAGAAGGTTCTTGGAATTTTTATTTTGATTGAATTCAAGTTATATATTGATTAGGATTGCACTGATGTCTTTATATTTGGTCTTTCAATCCATGAACACAGACTGTTCTCCCATTTATTTATGTCCTCTTTTATTTTAACAATGATATTTAGTTTCTTGTGTACAAGTTTTTATATCTTTCATTAGATATATTCCTAGATATTTGATTTTTTAATTGCTATTGTGAATAGAATTTTTAAAATTTCTACTTCAGAGAGTTCATTGCTTGTGTATGGAAACATGACTGATTTATGGGTGTTGACCTTGCATCACACTACTGTTTGAATTCACTTATTAGTTCTACAAACTTTGTTGTTGAAATTTTCTTTATATAGGATCATATCATATGCAAATTTGGAAAGTTTTATTTCATCCTTTCCAATTCAATGCCATTTATTTCTTTTTCTTGCCTAATTACTCTGGTAAGGATTTACAGTACAATGTGGAACAACAGTGTTGACAAAGGGCATACTTGTCTTCTTCCTTATCTTAGAGGGAAAACTTTCAGACTTTCATCATTAATTAGGATGCTTGCATTGGGCTTTTCATATATGCCCCTTGCCATGTTTAGGAATCTCACTTCTATTCATAGTGTTGTAAGTTATTTTATCATAGGAAGGTGCTGTACTTTCTCAATTGCCTTTTCTGCCTCAGATGTGATGATTGTGTGGTTTTTCTCCTTCATTCTGTCGATGTGGTATATTACCATAATTGATTTTCTTATGTTGAAACAACCTTGCATACTAGAGATAAATACCACTTGATCATGTTGTATAATTACTTTAATGTGAAAAATGTGGTGTCATGTACTGCTTTCTAGTATTTTGTTGAAGATTTTTGTGTCAATTTTCATAAGATACATTAATCTGTAAATTTCTTTTCTTGTGTTATTTTTATCTGGTTTTGGTATGAGGGTGAGATTGACCCAATAGAATGACTTAGGGAGAATTCCTTCCTCTTCAATATATTGGAAGATTTAGGGCAGGATTGAAGTTCAGTTGAAGACTTAACTTTATTCATTACATACAGAGTGTTTTACAATGCAGATCCTCGTGTATTTTATAAATGTGGCTCTGTAACTAAAAGGTAGTTCATGTTTATGTCATTGAATAACTACTCCAGAAAAAAATATCTGTTTTTCCTCTGTCTGCATACCTGTCATATGTTATTCTTTCTCTGAGTGTATCTTGCATATACCAAGGCTGAAGCTCAGATGCAATCTCCTGCAGATAAATGCAGATATAGTGTTCCTCCAAGTGTAGTACAATCATTTGTTTAGGGATAAATTTTAAATAAACATGTTCACCCTCTGATTACATTGACATATGTTGTGTGGATTCTTTTATTTGCTTGAATATTAGGGCTGTGGTAGAAGACTCTTCCATACTTGTATTAGACAGGGTCCTCTGAGGAACAGAATCAACAAGAGGTATCTATAAATAGTATGATATTTCATAAGACTCTCACATGACAATGGGGATGAACAAGTCCAAGTTCCGCAGGAAGGCTGCAATCAGGCGTTCATATGAAAGTCCAATGAAGGTCCTTGATGAGTTTCCAGGAGATGTTGGCTGTCCAAAGACAAGCTGGGAAATTCTCTGCAAGCTGAAATCACTTCCCTTTTAACACATTCAATTGATTGGATAAAGTGTCACTCATTGCTGATGACAATCTCCCCGGTTGATCATAGATGTATTCAGCCATCTGTGCAATAAATTCACTGATAACAAAAGCCAATAAATTTCCTTTTATTACAATTATCCCAGTGTTTGCTTGATCAAACACTGGGAACATTTACTTGTCCTTGTTGACATAGTAGCATGACCATCACAATACTCATAAGATTTTTAGTGTGGTTTATCTCATGTCATCTAAGATCAAAATATTGAAAAAACTGCTTTCCCACATACATGTCATACATATGGTTTCTCTCCAGTGTCATCTAAAATTAGAATAATTAGTGTTGTGTTTACCACATTATCTGCCATTCATACTGTTTCTTTCCAATGTGAGTTCACTTATGTCATCTGAGGGTAAAATTGTGACTGAAGGCTTTCCAATATAGAAGAGACCCATATGATTCCTTACATTGTGAGTTCTCCAATGTTGTCTAAGTTAAAAAGGTGAATGAAAATTTTCACACATGTAGAGCTGGTGTAGTTAAGTGGGTGGATTCATGCCTTGTATACATGAGGTCCCTGATTTGATTCCTGGGACCTCCTAAGAGAAGGGAATACATGGGGTTGTCAGGCACTGACCTAGAACCTTATGACGGATAGTACAGCCATTTTTTTTTTTTTTCATCTTTTAGGTCTTGGCTCTGTTATTTTTTTATTTTTTATTGATTCCTTTTGTTTTGTTTTGTTTTTCTTTATTTTGTTCACTAAACCCAGGTATATCAACTGTGGAAGGCATGCTTCAGAATGATTGATTGCTGAGTACCAACAGCTTAAGAAGCTCCTTGGGGAATAAGAAGGAAGGCTGCTTTTTCTGGGTTTTATGTTGTCTTTCCCATTTCTTTGTTTACTTTTTATCTTTTACATATTTTTCTACCTACTTTCTTTTTTTCCTTCATTTTTCTATCTTTGTCTTCTGTTGCTTTTCATTCCTTCCACCTCTTCTTGTGTGGACTTGAATTTTTTTAAAATTTATTTTTCCTTTCCTCCCACCACTAGTGCTCTCTGTCTGCTTACTGTGTCCATTCAATGCATATTTCTTCTGTGTCTGATTGTCTCCCCTTTGTTTTGACATCTTGCTGCACCAGCTCTTCATGGATGGGTGCCATAAGCTCTCCACAGGCAAAGGTGCCTTTCATCAGCTCTCCATGTGTGTGGGTCAGCTTGCCCCCACCAAAGGCCACAGGAACTGAATCCAGGGCCTCCCATATGGTAGTGGGAGCCCAATCACTTGAGCCACATCTTCTTCCCTGGACTTGATTTTTTATTTCTCTCTCTATTTACTTTTTTCAACATGTCCTCTCTTCTCATTTTTTAGCCTTTTAATCCATTTTATTTTTTACTGTATTTTGTTTCTTGCTCCATTATTTTCTATTTCACTTATTTTATTCATATTCCTTTGTATTTTTTATGATTTTTTACTCATATTATTATTTATTTTTCCAGCTTTTTATGGTTCCTATTCTCTTTTTTATAAATATTCTTACTATTAATATTTTCTCTTCTTATCTCTTTCCTTTTCTCTGGTCCTAATATTTTTTTCAAGAAAACACAGACAAGTGTTAGGATATGGAATAAGAGGAAGTAAGTGTGAAAAAGGAACCTTGCCACATGCACAAAACAACAAAATAAAACACTAGAATACACAGAAAATCTACACAACCTAATAAGTCCATCAAGATAAATAGATACCTAGACACCACAAAAAATTATAAACCATACTAAGAAACAGGAAGACATGGCCCGGTTCAATGAACAAACTAAAAACAGTAAGAGGTACAGAATTTGGAACAACTAATCAGTGATGTCAAAACAAATATCATGAATCAACTTAATGAACTGAGGGAAGACAAAAGTGTTATCAGAAGACACTGGGGTACCATACTATGCAAAATATAAATATAAACAAAATGATAATGGAGCTGATGAAGATGAATGGCCCAATGCAAGAAATAAAACATACTCTTGAAGCACTTAACAGAAGATTTGAATATGCAGAGGAAAGGATAAGTGATGTCAAAGATGATAAACCTGAAATCAGACAGACAGTGGAACAGATAGCTAAAAAGTAGAAAAAATCCAGCATACACTTAGGGATTTAAATGACAACATGAAACACACAAACAAACATTATAGGCATCCAAGAGGGAGAAGGGAAGGGAAAGGGGACAGAGGGAGTGTTGGAGGACATAATGGCTGAAATTTTTCTCTTTTGGGAGACATGGAAGGATATGTACAGGAAGTGCAGTGCACCCCCAATAGTATAAATCCTCAAAGGCCTACACTGAGATATATACTTATCAAATTGTCCAATTCTCAAGACAGAGAGAATACTGAAAGCAGCAAGAAAAAAGGGACCTGCCAAATACAACAAAGCTGGCATTCAGAAAATGGGGAGAGTTCAAAATATTCACAGAAACAAAAATTAACACACTTTGTAAACAAGAAGTCTGCCTTTCAAGTAATACTAAAAGGAGTTTTTCAGGTTGAAAGGAAAAAAAATAAACAAGAGAGAGAGGGTTGGAGGAGAGTGTACAAATGAACATTATTGGGAACAAAAACTAAAAAGATAAAAAAAGAAATAAAAACAGCACATGACATATATGAACCTAAAATACATAGCTAATGTAAGTAATTCCATGACAGTAATAGCATTGAATGTTAATGGTTTAAAATCTCCACTCAAGAGACACAGATTGGCATCACGGATAAGGAAAAAGGACACATTTATATGCTGTCTATAAGAAACTCACCTTGATGCAGGGATGCAAGGACATTGCAAGTGAAAGTTTGGAAAAAAATATTACCTGCAAACAATAACCAAGAAAGGGAGGGAGTAGCTATACTAATATTGTACAAATTGCACATTAAACATAAAATTGTTGTGAGAAAGAAGGACTCTATATATTAATAAAAACTAAAATCTATCAAGAAAAATGAACAAGCATAAATATTTGTGATCCTAACCAGCATGACTCCATATACATGAAGCAAACATTGGAAAACCTGAGTTGAAAAATAAATGCTTCTGCAATTATAGTGGGTGACTTTAATACACCATAATTAGTGTTAGACAGAATATCTGGACAGATGACCAATAAAAGAACAAACCTTGAATAATACAATAGATGATTTAGGCCAGAAGACATATACAGAACATTACACCAAATTACAACAAGATATACATTCTCCTGGAGTACAAATGGATCATTCTCCAGAATAGACCACATGCTAGACCACAGAATAACTATCAATAAATTCAGAAATATTAAAATTATAGAAAGTAATTTTTCTGATCAAAACAAAATGAAGCTGGAAATCAGTAAGGACCAGAGAAGCAGATTAGGCACAAAGATATTGAAGTTAAAAATATATTCTTAGAAAATCAGTCGAGGAGGAAATTGCAAAGAAACAAATAACTACCTTGAAATGAATGAAAATGACCACATAATGTATCAAAAACTATGGGATGCAGCATAAAGAGTGCTGAGAGGGAAATATGTAGCCATAAATACCAATATTTGAAAAGAATGAAAACTAAAGTCAAAGACCTAACTGCATACATGGAGGAATTAAAAAAGAATAACAAACTAATCACAAAGCAAGTAGAAAGAATTAAATAACAAAGATTAGAGCAGATCTAAATGAAATTAAAATTAAGAATACACTAGAAAAAGTTAACAAACCAAAAACTGGTTCTTTGTGAAGATTAATAAAATTGGCAAAACCATATCTGGACTAACAAAGAAAAAATGAGAGAAGATGAAAAGACATAAAATAAGAAATGAAGAAAGGGATATTTTCACTAACCCTACAAAATTAAAAAGCATCATAGGAGGATAGTTTGAAAAACTGTATGCCAACAACATGGATAACTTAGATGAAATAAACATATTTGTAGAAACACACAAGCAACCTACACAGACCAAAGGAGTATTTGAGGAACTCAGCAGAACAATCACAAGTAATGAGATTGCAGTTATCCAAAACATCTCAACTAAGAAGAGCCCAAAACCAGATGGCTTCACAGGTGAATTCTGGTAGTGGAAATTCTGGAAAGAACTAAAACCAATCCTGCTTAAACTCTTCCAAAAAACAAAAGTGGAGGGACCATCGCCTAACTTATTCTATGATGCCACCATCACCCTAATACCAGACACTCAAAGATGCCACAAGAATGGAAAGCTAGAGTCCAATCTCTCTAATGAATGTAGATGCTAAAATCCTCAACCAAATACTTCCTAATAATATTCAACAACAAATCAAAAGATTTATTCATCATAACCAAGTGATTTTTCAACATAAGATAATCAAACAATGGAATACATCTAATTAACAGAACAAAAGAAAAAGTCACATGATAATCTCTATTGATGCAGAAAAAGCATTTGACAAAATACAGCAACTTCTCCAGATAAAAACACTTCAAAAGATAGGAATAGAAGGAAACTTCCTCAACATGATGAAGCATATATATGTAAAAAACACATCTAACATCATATTGAATGGTGAAATGTTAAAAAGTTTTCCTCTAAGTTCAGGAACAAGACAATTGTGCCCACTGTCACCACTCTTATTTAACATTGTATTAGAAATACATATTCAAGCACTTAGGCATAAAAAGATATAAAAGGCATCCAAATTGGGAAGGAAGTTGTAACAATGTGACTATTTTCAGATGACATGATCCTATACATAGAAAGCCCTGAGAAATTGACAACAAAGCTTCTAGAGCTGATGGCAGGATATAAGTTTAATGTGCAAAAATCAGTAGCATTTCTCTACACTAATAATGAGTAATCTTAGGAGGATATGAAGAAAAAAATCCATTAAAATACCAATGAAAAGAATGAAATATTGAGGAATAAACTTTAAAGATGTAAAGGATTTGTACACAGAAAATTACGTATTCTTAAAGGAAATCAAATAAGACCTCAATAAATGTAGAATATTCCTTGTTCATGGACAGGAAAATTCAACATCATTAAGATGTCTATCCTACCCAAACTGATTTGCAGGTTTATGAAATTAAAATAAAAATTACCACAGCATTTTTTACTGAATTGGTAAACCTTACTATGAAATGTATGAGGAAGAGCAAGTGGCCCCAAATAGCCAAAGACATATTTAAAAAAAAATGAAGTTGGAGGAATCAGACTATCTGACTTTAAAACATACTGAAAAGCTACAATGTTCATAACTGCATGGTATTAACATAAGTATAGACATACTGACCAATGGAACAGAACAGAGAGTTTTGATATAGATCCTTACATACACAGTCTACTTATATTTGACAAGACCACAAAGCACACTCAATTGGTATTGAATGGCATCTTCCACAAATGGCTCTTTGAGAACTGAATATCCATATCCAAAATAATGAAAGAGGATCACCATCTCACACCCTATACACAAAAATAACTCAAAATGGATCAAACATCTAAATATAACAGCCAAGACCATAAAGCTCCTATAAGATTATGTAGGGGAGGATCTACTGAAGCTTGTAGTAGGAAATTGTTTCATGAACTTTACACTAAAAGCACAAGCAATGAAAGAATAAATAGATAAATGGGACTTCCTCAAAATAAAAAAGAAATGTTCAAAGGATTTTTTCAAGGAAGTGAAAAGGCAGCCTACTCAATTGGAGAAAATATTTGGTACCCATAATCCTACATCTTGAAAATAAAAATAAATACAACCAATTTAAAAAATAGGGAAGTAATTTGAAAAGACACCTCCAAAGAAGAAATACTTATGGCTTAAAATTACATGAAAAAATGCTCAGCATCACTACCTATTGGAGAAAAGCAAATCAAAACCACAATGAGACATCATCTTACACATATTAGACTGGCAGCTATTTAAAAAATAACAGAGGACTTCAAGTGTTGCATCGATGTGGAGGAAAGGAAACACTTAACCTCTCCTGGTGGGAATGGAGAATGGTACAGCCATTGTGGAGGAGAGTTTGGCAGCTCATTAGGAAGCTAACTATAGAACTACCATATGATCCAGCAATCCAATTGATGGGTATATACCCAGAAGAATAGAAAGGAGGGACACAAACGTATACATGCACACCAATGTTCATAGCAGCATTATTCACTATTGCCAATAGTTGGAACCCAAATGTCCATTGACAAATGAATGGATAAATAAACTGTGGTATATACATACAAAGGAATATTACTCAGCTGTAAGAAGGAATATGGTATTAACGCATGGGATAACAGAGTTGAATATTGAAGACCTTATGTTGAGTGAAGTAAGTCAGGCACTGAAGGACAAATATTAAATGATCTCACTGATATAAATTAAGTTAATTGAGGAGACTCACAGAGTTAAAGTCTGGAAGATAGGTTTACAGGAGACAGAAAAGTAGTAGAGGGTGATTAGCCAATGCCCATAAGGGCACAATTATGATAAAATGGAAAGGTGTAAATTTTGCAGTGGATGAACTTGACAGTGCTGCAGTTATGTGATTGGGTTCAGTGGTGCTGGTCTGTGAGGTGGAGTAGAATGGTGGCCTAGGTTGGACTACCTGAGGAACTTCGGGAGGCTCAAGGTAAAGAGCAGGTGAACTCTGGGAATGCACTTTTGGCAAACATAGCAGAGGAGGGCTACTGGTGTAGGGTGTTGGATGTGGATAGTATGTGGGACTGGGGCCACCTGGGGAATAATTCTATGGAATATGTAAATGTTCATGTTGTTATAGTGTGTTATATCAGTGGGTTGAAACCCACACAATTATCAATATAATATCAAACTCCCATCCTGGAGAGTCCTGCTATATTTTCAATTAGAAGGACAAGAATCCCTCAAGAACATAGGCAGTATCCAATAAAAGAGAAAAGACCAATATATCAAGCCCTCAATGTTATTGCAAGTAATTATGAATCTTATGCTTCAAAAATTGAAACTTACTGGTAACCATAGGTTCTGAGAGGAGGGGGAGGGAAGAATAGAATTGATGGCATGTAGGGCACTTTAAGACATTAGAATTGTTCAGCATTATCTTGCAATAACGAATACATACCATTTCAAGTTTTGTCAAAAAAACGTATAAAAATGTGTGGCCCCAAATGTAAATCACTGACCATGGTTAATAACAGTGCTTCAATATTTGCACATCAATTGTAACAAATGTGCCATCCACATGTAAAATGTTATTAATAAGGGAGAGGGACAAAAGAGGGGGGCATTTGGTGTATATAAAACCCCTTATTCTTTATGTGAGTTTTCTGTATTCTAAAGCTTCTTTGAAGAGAAAATGTAAAAAATAAGACACTGGGGGAATATATAGAAGAAAATGTCACTGTACATACAGGAGAAAATATTTTACAGTGATGAAAGACCCGATTTTCTAAATTTTTTTCTTAAAAAGTTATTATTTCATTTTTTATAATTGTTTTCTTCATTTATTGTTTATTTTAAAAATTATTATTTCCTGTTCTCATTAATTTTATTTGGTTATTTTGTTTGCTTCATTTTTGGAGAGGTTTTGGACCACAGAAGGGTCAAAACAGTGACAGGGGAGGATTCCTGGTGTGGGGTGTCAGAGATGGGGGGATACATGTGAAGGGGTTCACCTGGTGCATGCCTTTAAGGCATATGAATATGTTCAAGTGTTCATGGGGCATTGTCTTGGTGGGTGGAGATCCACACAATAACTGAGAGAATATTGAATTCCCATCCTGAGGAGTTCTACTTTTTCTAATAGGGCAGCAAGAATCTTCTGTGTACAAGGGCAGTGCCTAGTGAAGGAAGACAGAACATTATTCCAGGCCCTTGATATTGATGCTTGTGCTTATGAACATTTTCTTGTGAAATTGAAACTTAGCCTAGTATTATATACTGCCTAGGAGTTACATCCTGAAAGCCTCCTTGTTGCTCAAATGTGGCCTTACTCTAAGCCAAATAGAGCATATAAATGTGCTACATTTCCTCTGGCATTGGACATGAATCTAGGGGATGAGCCACACTGCCCCCAATGGATTATTACCAAGTGACAACTAACAATTCATCTGGAAAAAGATCCTGACCAAAAGGGGGAAATGGCAAATACAGATAACTTTTATGGTGACGAGACTTCAATGTGAATGGGGAGATCATTCCATAAGTTACACTTATGCATGTCTTAGTAGGATCTCATTGACTGCTATAATAAACAGTCCCTCAAATATTTGGACTCCTGAGGAATCTAGAGACATCCATAAACTTTAAGCAGGTCAGATGGCTCAAGAATGATGAACCCTGTCAGAAGGCCTTACTTTGAAATTTATCCTCCCCAGTGTAACAGATTTAGACTAATTTTAGGTTCTCTAAATCTGGCTTTTCTTTTCCTTTTACTTGAACCTATAATTAGCACTACTCTTGATAAATATATATCCTAAAGATTTAAATCTTAGATATGCCCATGTGCCAGTTGAGCCCTGAATTCAGCAGAGCTGCAACACCTACTCTGTATTTCATCAGGCTCACTAAGGACAACTAACAAGGAGATGATGATTGACAACACCCATCTCAAGGAATAGAAAGTGTCTGCAACAACAAGCAGGATAGTTTCAATCATCTGCACCATGGGATCAAAGCTCCCTCTCAATTAGAAGCAGAGTGGGCATCACCATCCCCAAATCCTCAAGATTGAGGAATGAACAATGGACTAAAGTAGATTTATTATCATTCTACTATAGGTTTATTATTCTAGCAATTGAAAAACTCTTATTTTTGACATAAGGGCAGTGCCTCCAGAGGTTCTGATGGATGAGTGAGGGAAGAATAAGTGTAATATGGGGGCATTTTTGGAAACTGGAATTATCCTGCATGACATCGCAGTGATGGATACAGGGTATTGCATATTTTGTCATAAGCAACAAAATTCTGTAGGATAGAGTGTAAGCTATTATGTAAACTGTAAACCATAATTAGGTACATTTTTTCAATATGTGTTCATCAACTGTAAGAAATATACCACATTAATGTGGGATGTTGTTGATGTGGGACAGTGTGGGAGGTGGAGGGATTGGGGCACATTTGAATCCCTTATATTTTTTATGTAACATTCATATAATCTAAAGCTTCTTTAAAAATAAAAAAACAAATTAAAATCTAAAAAATGTTGGGTTGTGTTCCTTGTTTTTAAGTTATAGGATTCCTTTGTATATTTTGGATGTTAAACCTTTACTGGGTATATGGTTTCAAATATTTTCTTCCATTACATAGATTACCATTTTACTTTTATGATAGCTTGCTTTGAGGTGCAAAATTTTTTAAATTTTGATGAGGGTCTTTTTATCCCTTGTTAGGTAGACATCAGGGATGCTGTTAAAAAAGCTAAAATTATTTTCTCAAGAATATATTGATGCAAGAAATGATTTGTTGGGTGCTTATTAGATAATTTTTTGCTTTTACTTGATTAATTCAATTATTTAATTTTCATTGTTGAAACATAGATATGTAGAATTTAAATGATGTTTAAGTGCAAAATTCTCATATATTAATTACTTTTAGCATGTTGTGCTGCAATCAGCAACTTCCATTATTAATACATTTTCATATCTCAACACAGAAGCACTTACCTATTAAGCAATAATACCCCATTCTCTCTCTCCCCAGATCCTGTAACTTGATCTAATTTCAAATTTTATGAATGTGCTTAATATCCAAAAATGGAAAGAACTAAAGAATCCAACCACAGATGAACATATGAATGATATGGGGTATATCTACAATGGAATACTACATAGAAATAAAAAGGAATGAAATTCCGATACATTCTACAATGTGCATCAATGTTGGCATTTGGGGCTTATTCTAGTGTTTCTTCTACATCACCTTTGGCAGACATTTCCTTTATATTGCATCAGGAAACCAACTGGGCTTCTACTATTTATCTACCTGGGACATTCTGAGAAGCCAGAAAAGCAGTCCATTCTCTTTCTGCTGTTCCTGTCCATGACCTTTCCACCCTTATAGGGACCTTCTCTTCATCCTGTCCATCATCTCAGACTCAAACCTCCAAGTGCCCTTGTATTTCTTCCTCTCCAACCTGTCCTTTTGTTGTATTTGTTTCAGCTCTTCCAACATACCTAACGTGCTGTGGAATATCCAGGATTACTTATTTTAACATTTTCTACTTTGGGGCAATTTACCACTAACCATGATATCCTATGACAGTGTCATGTCCATCTATCACGACCTGCACCACATAGTCACCTTGAACCTCCTGCTCTGTGCACAGTTACTTCTCATGATCTTCTTGTTAGCATTACTGTAAGTTTACATGTGTCATGACTTTCATTCTGTGTAGTCATTGAAATCCTTCAAAATTCTGTGAAGGAAACACATGCTTGTGCAGGCATAAATGTTGGCCCTGAATCAAAACTCTCCATTACCAGAGATTTTTGGGGCAGGATACCAAAGTCTTGAGTCAGTCATCCAGTATTGATGAATAATTAAGAGAATTGTGAAGATAATTGGGATAAAGTCATGATAGAATAAATACATAATTCGTTCTTCCACCTGACCTTTAGTGTTTTCAAAATATTTAGAAAAAAAGGCTGGTATTTTATTTAGAAGAATGAAAGTAGTCAAATTTATGACTGAAAGTTTTGAAGCAGATGCAAAATATACTGCAATAAAATAATAAAGAATATGCAAAACAAACCTTCAACCCAAAGAACATACACCTTTACAAACAGGCAGCATACTTCCGTTCTTCAATGAGTACACCTACATCATGAAAAAATATTTATATAATAATGCATAATTGAAAATTTTCCTTCTCCATATGTAAGATCATTTGTGATGCTATGGCTATATGATAAAATATATATACAAATTAGTCCTCTAGTAATCTCCACTTCAAAGAAAGGTATTTGGTAAATGATTTTTGCTTAGTATCATGAGGACAATGAAACGATTAGGAGAATATATCCTAATAAAGGAATAAAATCGGATGACCATGTATCAGAAGCACAAATAGGAGAACATCAGCTTTAGTAGAAAGGAGTTTTAAGTTACAGATATAGAATGGGATAACTGACACAAAAATGAAAAGCTGCACTGTCAGACTTTCTTTAAAGGAAAATTTTATATGTAATCTGAGATGACATGTATACTTTTTCCATAGAAGCAGAACAACTCACCACAATTCTTTCAGTAAGACAAATAAAAAAAGCTTGTGATGATAAATGTCAATTGGGGGAATTATTTCTCAAGAAATCTATGAATAATGTGGTATGTTGGGCTTTCCAAATTGTTTCTCAGTCAAGATTGAACATAACACTGGAAGACTGGGAAACTGGACGCAAAAGAAAAACTGTTGTTTATGTAAGAGATGGAGAAAATAATAAAGTACATTGCTAAAATCAAACACATTGAAATGCTATGAATTAAGTAGAATGAGACAGTTCCTATTTCCACATTTTGTTTAAGGAATCATAATTTCTGGATCTCCTTTTGAGCCCTAAAATCAAATGCACTACCTCAGCCCAAGCTCAGATGGTACATATATGGCTTTCTTCCAAATAATTTTTCAGTGCAACCTTTATAACTTTATTTCTCAGAGTTAGATGAAGGGCTTCAGAATGGATGTGAACATGGTGTACATCACTAAAGCTGGTGCACTTGCCTGTGTGTTGTATGAAGTAGAAGAACTATGGTACACCCCAAGGAATATACATTTAAATAACTAGACCATGGAGAGGTATGATGCACAGGTGACAAATGCTCTATATTTCCATTTGAGATAATGATATTGCACATACAGAGGAAACAATCTTAGAATAAGAGGTAAGGATCCCAGCAAGAGGACACAAGCCCAGCAACCCATTTACAAAGTACATCACTATGTCATTGACAAGGTGTCAGAACAGGTAACTTGGGCCATTTGATTAAGTTCACAGAAAACCTGGGGGATTTCCATATGTTTAAATAGGACAATTGCAACAGCATCATGCCATGTAACAAGGAATGCAGGAAACTCATTAGCCAGGACCCCAGAATCAGCAGGACATATAGTTGGAGGTTCATGATGACCATGTTGTGTAGAGGGGACAGATGGCCATGAAGCAGACATAGGTTATCACAATCAGTATGATGCTGTCTTACCCTCTCAAGATCATGAAAAAGTACATCTAAATGATGCAGCCTCCATAGGAAATGACTTTGCTCTCTCTCTGAATGTTTTTCAGCATCTTTGTGGTGGTGGTGGAGAAAAAACAGATGTCAGAAAAGAAGAGGTTGGAGAGGAAGAAGTATATGGATGTGTGGAGGTGGGAATCAGTAATGGTGGCCAGAATGATGAGCAGATTCCCAAAGATGGTTCCCAGGTACATGGACAGGAACAGCCCAAAGAGAATGGGCTGCAATTCTGGTTCCTCTGAAAACCCAAGAAGAAGGAATTCTGAAATTCGTGTTCTGTTTCCTGGGTTCATGTACCTGATGTACCTAAGAAGAAAGAGAAAACATTATGATGATGCATTCCACAGTGCTTTTCGTGTCTCTGGCAGAGGGTAAAATTGTTTACCAAATGCACATGTTCAAGAATAATCTGGAGGAAGTCAAATTTGTATAAATACATGACATTGCATGACCATAGCATCACAGATGATCTTAAATATTGTGACAGAAAAATGTAAATCATTTATTGATTGGCAATATAATATTTCTTTTTGATTATGTGTATGTACTCATTGATGTAAGGAAGCTTGTGGCCCACATGAAAGGTGATCTATTCATTTGTGTGCAGGACTGTGTTGTATGTTCTATATTATTCTTTGTATCATATTGCCAGTTTTTTTTCTTGTAAACATCCCCCGATGCCTCCAAATATGACTCCTAATATTCCATTAAGAAAATTGACTGCTCTTTTAAAATATGGAAACAAGAAAGGCCAGGTGATGGAACAAATTATTTACTTAGTAATATAATATTTATGTTACTTTCCTCAAAATTATCTTGAATCCTATTGATCAAAGCATGACTCACATAAAGGTTTGCATTTCTGCCCAAAAAACTCCTCTGGTAATGGAGATTTCTGATTCTGGGTCACCAGTGATGCAGGCACAAAAATGTATGTCCTTCTAAATACCCCTATTTATCTGGAAGGAAAGTTTTTTTGTCATTGTTTTTAACTGCAATTATCTAAAAAAACATGAGTAACCAGATGATCATTAATGATCTTCAAATGTCTGAAATAATGCAAACACTAGGAAAAATCAGGCTTCTATACACACCATCAGTTCTGTTAACGTTAATTATTATTCTGTCAGATAGCAATTGCTGCATAACAAGAATCCCAAAAATAAATGGTTAAAGGTGATGATTTCATTCCTTTATGGGAATCAATGGTGTGACATTCTTTAAACCTCTTCTGTTTCCTCATGTGTCTGTGGTCAGATGTGAGTGAGCTAGGGATCTTTTAATATTCTAGTTTGAGCTCTCTCACATATTGGTGGCCTAATTTTCTGTAGACAGGTCTGCAGGCATCTTAACTTGTACAATTGGCCTCTGCTACACATGTCCTCTCATAGTATAGAGGGCTTGACTGGACTTGATCACATGGCTGAGTTAGGAATCCAAGAATGAGCTGTAGAAACACACAAAGACCTCCTGAAGCACACTGCCAATTCCACCATATTTTATTGACCAAAGCAAATAAATTATCATCATTCCCTCCTTGACTGAAAGGTGGAAAAAGAGACTCCACCTCTTGATGGGCAGACTTGCATAATCCTGTTGCAAAAGATATTGATACAGAGAAAGTTGGAGCACTGGTGGCATCTACCCAGTCAATCTACTACAGATACACAGTTCATTGAAATTAAATTTTCTTGGGATATTCTACTCCAGAAGGTCTCATCACCCTGAGATGTAAATATTCCCAATGTGTGCCTAAAGTGCAGCTCACCATTTCTAGGATAAGACAAAATATCTGGTTTTTTTTTTCTTCAAGAGACCTCATTGTGTCCTGGAAAATCTGATGCTTGGTTCACTGATTACCAGAGCTTGGTACTTCTTGCTTCACTGCTACAAGCTTTATGTCCTCATACCTCATGCATATATTGCCTTGTTTGATTGGCTTGTCCATTAACATAATAATTAAGATTTCCATTCTAGTAGTCTAGCTGGGGGTTTTCAGTCTTACTGGGAGGAGGTGACATTTCAAATGGAAATAAACAAGAGAGAACTAGGAACTGAAAAAAATGATATAGTTTTAGACGTTAGGTCCATTCTTCTGACACAATTTGGCTCTTTCCTAAATATAAGGATTTATCAGATATGGGGATTGTGTAGATATGGGGGGCAGTGGACATTCTACTGTTGCCAGCAGAGATGGCTTAAAGTGATGCTGCAGTACCTCTGCCAAAATTCCTTGCAGGTAAACCTACATTGCATGGACACTTATTCTGCATTTAGGCTGATAATATATTTTTTTTCTTCATGAGGTTTCCCTATGGCATGTTTTTGGATTTTCTTCTATACTAAACTCTCTTCTGTGGAGATATTATAATTCTCAAGGAATTTTTTCATGTGGAGCAGTCACCAAAGATAATATCCAGTAAATTTAGTTATTATAATACAGTGTGAAAGGAAATAACCATTTTGATTCCTTTGCAGCTCTTTTATGGGTGGTGCAATTTAAAATCTTCTATAGTACATCATGATCAGTGAATTTAATTAGGGATGGAATTCCACTGCAAGGTAAATAAAGCCCAAACATAATAATGTCTTACAGAATTTAAGGCTTTATTTACCCACAAATCACAATTCTAGAGTTAGGGAGCCCAGAGATAGGATAACAGCTCAATGAAATGACTAGGGTCTCAGTATTCATGAACTTACCTTATTTTGTGGTTTTCATTCTCATGATCACAGAATATGGGCTGCACCTCTAAGTACTGAATCCATATATCAGTCAGGAAGACTGAGGGAAGATTCAAAGGTGTAATACAAGTGGAGTGAAAAATGAATTTGTGAGGAATTGCCATATTATTTTCTATAGTGGTTGTACCATTTTACATTGCACTGACAAGATCATAGATTTCTAATTCTATTTTCATAATATCCAACACTTTTTTTGTGAATTCATTATAATAGCCCTTCTTGTGGTCTTGAAGTTTTTAGTTGTTTCATTGTAGCTTTAATATGCATTTCCCAAATGGTTAATTATGTTGAGCATCTTTTCATGTGTATTTTATCCATTTTTATACCTTCTCTAGAGAGATGTTTCTTCAAGTTCTTGGATAACGTATTAATTGGATTGTTTGTCTTTGTGTTATGGCAATGTACATGTTCTTTATATATTCTTAATATTAAGTCCTCATCTGATATATCATTTGAGTCTACTTTCTCCCTTTCTGTGAGTTATCTTTTTCTCTCTTGATAATTTAATTTGATGAATATATTTTAAAGAAATAAAGAGTTTTATATCTTTAGCTATTACATTCAGGTTCTTGATTCAATTTGGATTAATTTTTGGTATGTGGTGTAAGGAAGGTGTTTAGCTTTGTTCATCTGCATTTATATATCCAGTTGTCTCAGGAATATCTGTTGAAAAAATTATACTGTCCCCCATTGCATATATAAGAACCTTTATCAAAAATCAATTGACAGGCTGAAGATGTTATTAATGTGAGAATAAAAATGGTTAAAGCACATCATCATGTTTTTTACTAGCAGAGTTATTATAGAGGTATGAAAATGTATCCAAGAGAAAGTCTAAGGTAAAGTATATTACTAGAAAGACAGCTAAAAAAATGTAACATGTAACTATATAACATAGTGAAACCCCATGGGAAATATGAACATGAGTAATATTGCATATATAAGAGTGTTTATGCAAAATATAAATGCAAATGAAGTAGAGATATGGAAACAGAATAGCAGCTATGTACCACAGAGGAAGCAAAAAGAGAATAAGAGTTGATGAGTTCTTTGTGTGTTTGCTTGTCTGTCTGCTTTTCATTTATTATTATTCTAATTGGCATAATGAAAATGCTCTAATAATGATTGAAGTGAAGAATGCAGGATGAGTTCATACCAAATAACTTTGATTATACACTTTGATTGGAGCTTTATTAATATTTTACAATAAAATTTATTTGTAAAAAAATAAATTTCCCAGATAGAATGTGTTGTTTATGTGAGATTCACCTTAGATAAAATGACACAATAAGTTGGAAGTAAAAGGATGGAGAAAGATAATCCATACAATTAATAATAAAAAAGGGGCTTGGATAGCAATACTAATGTTGGACAAAATGGACTTTAAGATGAAAGCTGTTATACAGGACAAAGAAAAACACTATTTCTTTATAAAAGGGGAAATCCATTCAGAAGAGTTAGAAATCATTAATACTTCTGCACCTAAAAATGATGGCCCAGAATATATGAGGCAAACACTTTTGAAACAAAAGGGAAAAATAGACACCTCTAAAATAATAGTTGGATATTACAATACACCACTCCCATCAAAAGGTAGAACTTATAGATGGAAGATCAATAAGGAAACAGAGAACTTGAATAATATGATAAATGAAACAGACATTACAGAATGACAGAATAAAAAACAATAAGGGGAAGTATCAAAACCGAAGTTTGAGCCTTTGAAAAGATCAATAAAATTGTCAAACCTTAGCTAGACTGACAAAGAAAAAAAAGAGAAGATTCACATAAATAAAATCAGAAATGAGAGAGTGGATATTACCACTGACACTGAGGAAATGTGAGAGATCACTAGGGGATACTGAGAGCACTTGTACACCACAAAATTGGACAATGTCATCAAAATGAGCAAATTCTTAGAAACACACTGTGATGATTAGCTAATGTGTCAAATCAGCCACATAATTGTGCCCAGTAGTTTTGTCAAGCAAGCACTGGGTTAACTGTAATACAAGGACATTTATGGACTTTAGTTACCAGTGAGTTTACTGCATAGATAGCTGATTACATCTACATCTGCCAGGAAGATTGCCATCAGTAATGAGTGATGCTTTATCCAATCAGTTGAATGACTTAAAAGCGGAAGTGATTTCAGCATTCAGAGAGAATTTCCCAGCTTATATTTGGACAGAGAGCATCTCCTGGAAACCCATCAAGGACCTTCATTGGACTTACATTGGAGGCACTGGTTTGCACCCTGCCTGAGGAACCTGGATTTGTGCATACCCACAGTCACATGGGAGACTAATAAAATCTCATGCCTTTGACTGATATCTCCTGTTGATTCTGTTTCCCTAAAGAACTGTGACTGATTCACACAGGAACTGCACATACTGGCCCTAGGAAAAATAGAAGTCTTCAACAAACCGATCACAACTAAAGAGATTTAAACAGTCATCAGGAGTGGATGTGGCTCAAGTGGCTGACTGCCTGCTTCCCACAAGGAGGTCCCAGGTTTAGTTACTGGTGCCTCCTAAAAACAAACAAACAAACAGAAAACACACAAAAAGACAACAAGCAGACAAACAAACAAACAAAAAAAAATGAGCAAAGATGAGCCCATGTGCCTCAGTGATTGAGCACTCGCTTCCCACATACAAGGTCCCATGTTCACTCCTTGCACCTGTACAGCAAAACAAACAAAAAAAAATCCCAAAGATGAAAATCCCAGGATCCAATTGCTTCAAAGATGAATTCTACCAATCATTCAAGGAACATCTAACACCAACCTTGCTCAAGCTCTTTCAAAAAATTGAATAGGAAAGAATGATAGCAAACTCATTCTATAAAGTCATTATCACCCTAATACCAAAACCAGAAAAAGATACTATGAAAAAAGAAAACTACAGTCAAATATCTCTAATAATGTACATGTAAATGTCCTCAACAAATACTTTCTAACTGAATCCAAAATCTGATTTAATGAATTATTCACTACGAACATGTGGTTTTTTCACCAGGTATGCAAGGTTTTGCAATGCAAGAAAATCAATTAATGTCATAAATCACATTGATAAATTGATGAAGAAAAATCACATGGTCCTCTTGACTGATGCAGAAAAGGCATTTATCAAACATAGCATCCATTCTTGATAAAAACATTCCAAAGTTAGTAATAGAAGCAAGCTTTCTCAATATGGTAAAGTGCATATATGAAAAAACTACAGCTATCATTGTACTCAATGGTGAAAGCCTGAAATCTTTCCAGCTGAGATCAGGAACATGAAAAGGATGCCCACTGTCACCAATGTTATTCAATATTTTGTAAAAGTTCTAGGTAGAGCAATTAGGCTAGGTAAAGAAATAAAAGGCACCCATATAGGAAAGCAGGAAGTAAAGAAGTAAAATTTTTGCAATAAGTTCAAATACAGGGGGCAGAAGAGTCATGGGAGGGGAAATTATAAATGAGTCTAACACTTTTACATTGGGGAGCATGTATTCCAAACTTAGTCCCACTAACAGGGTACCAAATTCCTGAGGTTGTCTGCCATGCCTATAATGTCTAGATATCTCTAGACACCTCAGGAGTTCTCCTGATTGATGCATTATTTACTGTGGCAATCAGTGAGATACTGCTGAGTTCTGCATAGGTGGAACCTCTGGAATGACCTCATTTTTAGTCAAGGTATTTTTCCAAATGCATTACTAGTTGGCGATTGTTAATAAACCCTCAGCACCAAGGAAGCTCATCCCCAGGAGTCATGTTTCATGCCAGGGGAAGATAATTTATCTATATGCTGAGTTTGGCTTAGGGAGAGGTCACATTTGAACAACAAGGAGACTCTCAGGAGTTAACTCTTAGGCACCCTATAATAATAGTCTAAGTATCAATTTCAAAAGTAAAGGTTCCTAAGTACAGTCATCATATCATGTGCTTCTCAATGGCCCATGCTTCTTCACTAGTCACTGCCTGAGTACTCAGGGTATACGTGCTGACCAATTAGAGTGTATTAGCCAGAGGGGTGCTGACACAAAATACCAGAAATCTGTTGTTTCTTATAAAGGGTATTTATTTTGGGTAGAAGCTTACAGTTACCAGGCCATAAAGCATAAGTTTCTTTCTTCACCAAAGTCTGTTGCCACGTGTTTGAGCAAGACAGCTGCCAACGTTTGCCAGGGTTCAGGCTTCTTGGGTTCCTCTCTTCCCAGGGCTCTGCTTCTCTCCAGGCTCAGCTACTTTGTTTCCTCCACAAGGTCAGCTGTAGACCATGAGGCTCTCTAGGCTTTGCCTCTCTCCATAAAGCCAGCAGTAGACTCTCAGGTGAATGACTCATCTCTTTTGCCAGGGCCTTCTCTCCTGCCTCACGACCAAGCTATCTCACTTCCCAGGGCACAAGCTCAAGACTCCAACATCAGAACTTCGACTCAAAACCCTTGCCATGTCTTTTTATCTTTAAGACCCCATCCATCATGGAGTGGGGTTCAACACCCTAATGATGTGGCCTAATCAACGCCCTAATTATGACTTAATCAAGCCCAGATGAACAGACCAGTTTACAAGCATAATCCAATATCTATTTTTGGAATTCATAACTATATCAAACTGCCAGGCTGCTACATAGAGTATGTGGCAATGCTCCTCAGGATGGGAATTTGATATCCTTTTGGTTGTAGTGTGAATCTCCTCCCACTGTGACAATGCTCAATGAACACTTGAAAACATTCATAAGCCTTATTCATATGACACAGTTGAACCTCCTTCCATGCATTCTGCATCTCTGTCACCCTGCACCAATGATCCTGCCATGCCTGAGTTGAAACCATTCTATGATCCAAAACTTCTTCAAAATTGAAGCCAACAAAATAACTGAGTAAAATTAATAAGATAATGAAATAATAATGGTATTTATAAAAATAAAGAATAAAATACAAAACAATTTTTAAAAGAATTACAAAAAGATGATAAAATATAAAATTTAAATTTTTTTTGATATTATGTCTTTCATCATTGTAAGATCTGTTGTCTTGTATGTACAATGACATTTTATTCCATTTGTTACATCATTGACTCATTTTTTCATTTTGTCTTCAAAGAAGCTTTATGTTACAAAAATTCACGTACATATTATAGTTGATTCTCATGTACCCAACATCTTCCCCCTTTTCAACTTTCACATATTAATAACATTTATTTGTGGATGGTACAATTGTTACAAATGATGTGTAAATATTCAAACACTGCTACTAATTATGGTCAATTATTAACATTTTGATTTATATTTTGGACCATACACTTTTATAAATTTTGGCAAAATTTAATATGGCTTGTGACCATCACTGCAAGATCATGTAGAAAATTTCCATCACCCCAAAAATGCCCAATATTCTCTTCTCCTCCCTCTCCCCTCAGGACTCACAGCAACCACCAAGTTCCTTTCATTGAAGAACAAGATTCATAGTTACTTGCAACAACATTGAAGGCTTGCCATATTGGCTTGTCCTCCCCTATTTGGCACTACCTATGCTCTCATGAGACTCCTGCCCTTCAGTTTGACATCATAGCAGGACTCCCCTGGATGGAAATCCAACACCTTGATGCTCATTATGTGGGTCTCCACTCACTAATACAACACAATATGACAAGATGAACACTGCATACTCCCTAGAAGTTGGCCTCAAGTGCACACTGTGCCACTTACTCCCACATTTAGTACCTAAAACTAGTAACCCTCCCCTGCCATATTTGCCAAAATAATATTCCCAACGTTGTAGTTTCAATCACAAACCCACAAATCCCTAGATATCACCTGCTCATTCACCCAACCTTCCCCCCAGTTCCATGGACAGTTCAACCCACCGTCCCGACCCTACTCCCCTCACAGACCAGCACTGCCCAATCCAATAGCATCATTGTACTTCTGTTATGCCCATCCACTGCACAACTACAACCTTCCATCTTATCATAGATTTTGCACATATAGGCATTGACTCACAACCTTTTTATCCTTTCTGTCTCCTGTAAATCTATCTTCCAGACTCTAGTTCTGTGAGTCTGCTCAATTTACTTAATTCATATCCATGACATCATGTAATATTTGTACTTTAGTGTTTGACTTGCTTCACTCAACATAAGGTCCTCAAGATTCATCCATGCTATGCCCTGTGCTAATACTGCATTCTTCCTTAGAGCTGAGTAATATTCCATTGTATGTATATATCACAATTTGTTTATCCATTATTCTGTTGATGGATATTTGGGTTGAATCCAACTTTTGGCATTAGTGAATAATGCTGCTTTGAACGTTAGTGTGCATATACCTCTTAATGTCCCTACTTTCTATTCTTCTGGGTATATACCTAGTGGTGAGGTTGCTGGGTCATATGGCGGTTCTATACTTAGCTTCCTGAGAACCACCAATTGTCTTCCACAATCGATGCACCATTCTACATTCCCACCAGCATTGGATAAGTGTTCCCTTTCCTCCACATCCTCTCCAACACTTTAAGCCTACTATTTAAAAATATAGCTGCCAGTCAAATGGGTGTAAGATGATATCTCATTGTACTTTTTTTTTATTGTGGGTAAAAATCAAATTTTTCAAAATGCAAACCATTATTTGTAAAATGATATATAAATATATTTGCATATATATGCATTTGCTTACATAAATGCTATTTTAATACATATTTTAAAATATGCTTAGATTACACAAATGCCACACAAAACCCACAGGGATTCCCATGTTCCCCACCTTCCACACCTCCCATAACATCCCACATAGACATCTTTCATTAGTGTGGCACATCACCTGCAATGGATATACACATCCTGGGGCTTTGCCACTAAGAATAGACCACAGTTCACATCATAGACCACACTCTCTCCCACACAGTTCTGCATGGTATATGCTGATGTAAAATGGCCTATATCCACCCCTGCAACGTCACTGAGGGCAAACCCCAAGTCCTAAAAAAGCCCCTGTATTACCCCTGCCCTCCCCCTACATGCCCCCAAAGCATCTAGAGGCCACTGGCTCCACCTCACTGTTATAATTTCTTCCATTGCTTTAATCACATTATGTCTACAACAGAATACCATTAAGTCCACTCTACTCCATAGCTCTTCCACCAATCCTGAGGGGACTGGAATGGTGATATCCACTACACCTCCAAGTGAGAGTGGGCTTATATACCATGGATATGGTGGATGGGATTATCCTGCCTTTACCTGCAGGCTCTCCCCATTCCCTGGGATGGCCGTTGTTCATCATTGTCTCCTCACCAGGTGACTTGGGTGAGTACATTGAGCGTAGAGTAGGAGTTGCAGCTCCACTGAGATTCCAGGCACAGCTGGCACATAGATAGACCAGAGGCTCCAGTCTCTGGAAGTACACCTACAAGCTTTTTCCTCACATAAAAGTTTGAATAGAAGGAACTGATGGCCCATGTGCAGGGAGGACTTATTTGAATCCAACTCTTTCACTCTCAGGAGCACAGATTCCAAAGTAGAGCCTACTGATAAGGTGACAATCTCTGGGACTATCCCCCCTTATATAGGACCTGGGTGTCTCTAGAGCCCGCAGGAGCATCTCTGTGTGAGGTGATATCCACTTTGGTGTGCTATGAGATCCTACTGAGGTTTGCGTAATCATTACCTCTGGGATGACCTCCTGACTCTCTTTGAAGTCTCTTAGCCACATGAACTCATTTGTCTTTACCTTTCCCCCATTTTATTCAATGTCTTTTTCCAGTCATGATGTCAGTTGGCATTTGGTATTAATCCTTCATTGCCAGGGAGGCTCATCCCTGGGAGTCATGTCCCATGCTGGGGGGAAGGTAATGCATTCATATGCTGAGTTTGGCTTAGAGAGAGGCCACATTTGAGCAACAAGGAGGCTCTCAGTTGGCAACCCTTAGGCACCCCATAACAGTATGCCAAGTTTCAATTAGAAGAGCAAAGACAAATAAGACTAGTCATCAACAACAAGAACCCATCAGTGGGCCATCCTCTTTTGCCAGACACTGCCCCTGCACTCAGGGGACTCTTGCTGCTTCCTTGGAGAATGTGGCAGAGCTCTCCAGGTTGAAAATTCAGTATTCCCTCATTTATTGAGTGATTGTCTACCCACCGTGACCATGCCCCATCTCTTGATCATTTGAACAATTTTATTTATCTTTCATGTATATTCAGATGAACTTACTCCCATGAATTCCTCATCCCAGACACCCCCCATGAATGATCCTCTGCAGCCCCCATTGTAACCCTTCTGTGATCTAAACCTTCCTTGAAAATGCAGCCCATATAATATCCAAATACAGTTAATAGGAAAATGAAATAATAACGATAAGCTTAAATGCAAGAAATAAAATACGAGGAAACTCAGGAAAAAAAACTCAAATTAAAATATAATTAATGGATTAGGACATTCAAAAAAAATGGGAAAAAACAAAAAAAAAATTTTTTTTATTTTTTTTTCCTTTTATCACTGCATTATTGGATGTTCAGTGTGTACCATAACACCTTTCCCCTCTCATTCCCCAGTGTCTCCCAAATTTTCAATTAATTTTCAAAGAAGTTTTAGGTCTCAGCAATGTCACACACGGAATACTGGAGATTCCCACATACCCAACCTAGCTCCGCTTTCCCCACCCCATATTAAAACCTTTTTGTGTGTGTGTGTGTGTATGGTAGCATTGTTATAACTGTTATACAGATAGTGAAACATACCTACTAAACATTGTCAATGTTTTACAGTATAGTTTAAAATTTAGACGGTACATTTTAATAATTTTTAATGATATTTACCATGTCCTGTGTCCATTACTGTAAGGTAATGAAAAACTTTTCCCATGACCACTAAATACCCCGTTTGATCTTTTCTGTCCCTTCCTCCCCATCCCCCTGGAGCATATGACACTCCCCTTTCTTGACTCATGGGATGGCAAGATTCATAGTTACATTCCCTGGGTATTCTGACCTGTCCTTCCTAATCTACCCACCTGTTAACCCTGCACCACCAAAATACTTTTGATTTGCATTTCCATAATTTGCTAATGATGAGCAATTTTTCATGTGACTTTTAGCTATTTGTATCTCTTCTTTGGAGAAGTGTCTGTGCAAATCACTTGCCATTTTTAAGTGGGTTGTTTTTCTTTTTCTTTTGAGATGTAGGATTTTTTATACATGCTGTGTATTAGGCCCTTATCAGATATATGGTGTATTAGTTGGCTAAAAGAGTGCTGATGCAAAATACTAGAACTCTGTTGGCTTTTATAAAGGGTATTTATTTGGGTAGAAGCCTACTGTTACCAGGCTTTAAAGCATAAGTTACTTCCCTCACCAAAGTTTGTTGCTATGTGTTGGAGCAAGATGGCTGCCAACTTCTGCCAAGACTTCAGAGTTCCTAGGTTCCTCTCTTCCTCGGGCTTGTGAGTCTCCATGCTAAGCTGCCCTGCTCTTTACACAAGGCCAGCTGTAGACTATCAGGTGACTGGCATCTCTCTCTCCAAGGCTCAGATCTCTCTGGGATCAGCTGCTCTGCTCCTCTGTGTGCTTAGTTTCCATGCTCCAACTCAAAACTCCCACATCAAAACTCAAACTAACTCCTTTGCTCTGCTGTTCAGGTTTCTCTGAGAGTCACCTCCCACCAAGAGGGAAGGGATTCAATATCCTACTGACATGGCGCAAACAAATCTTTAATCATTATTTAATCAAATAAAGTGAAACATCCAAGTGTTTGCAAACAATCAGTATTTACTTTCAGAATTCATCAATAACATGAAACTTCTATACTCTACCCTGTGAATTTCAAAAAGAATCTACAATATCAAAAAAAAGTTTTAAATCAGTAACAATGCTAAGTACAAAGTCATATCACACTCAGTTTAAAGAAATATAGTTGGTCTTGGGGAAAAAGTCCTGTCTGGCTCTAGACCTCTGAAATTTACAAAACATTTTATCTGCTTCCAATACAGAAATGTACATTTTAATTATCATAAGGAGAATTTGGGAAGGAAACATGAGTCATGGGTCCTCTACATTTCAGTAAACCTGCAGGACATACTTTATTAGATGTCAAAGTCTTAGAGTCATTCTTAAATTGATGGTTTCTTCTCCTTCCTTGGGGCCACATGGGGACCCACTCTTTCCACACGGATGCCCAATGGCCATTTTCTTGGTTCCACCCTCATCAAACATCTGGGTTTTGACCAACCTCCAGACCTCACTTTCCAAGAGCATTGGGGTGATTGCCACTCTTTACCCAATCTTTGGTTTAGAGTCTTAACCCTCCTCATACAGTGAAGTGAAGACAACATCCTCCCTCACCTTTGACATACAGGCTCAACCCTCTCAGAGTAGTGAACTGACAACCTGGTCTTCCCTAATCCATGGGGGACAGGTCCACCCCTCTCAGGGCAATGCTGTCGTGACCTTAACTTCCCTAATCCTTGGGAATGTGCTTCACAATCATTGTACCCTGGGGCGGCAAAACTCTCCGTGAACATTGGGTGGTAACATCCACCTTGTTAAACTGCCAAGGCAAACTTATCCTCTCTGTACACATGTGTGGTGTTCCTCTCTTGGTCCAAGGCAATGTCTTAATTCCAGATCTCAATTCTTGTGTTCTTCCTCTTAAAGCTGTTTCTCCTTCAATCTCTCCTTTCCATGTCCCTTTTAGTCCAAGCTGACAGTGGTTTTGTTCATACAGCTCTCTCAGAAAGCTCATTGGTTCAGCATGCAAGAAGCAGGGGCCCAAGCCATCAGACAGCAAGACTTTCCACAAGTCTTTCCTACATAACAGCATCTTCAGTTCTGATTTACAAGTTCTAAGTTTAGTTAAGTCCTCAAATGGGGCACTATAATTTGGGAAATTGATTTCCAGAAGCTTGGAATTTCCAGAATCACTCTCTGTTTTCTTTATGTCCAACAGTTCAGTCCTCAGCTTATCTCTCTTAATTTAGCATTTTGCTATAAGCTGTAAGAAGCTAAGCCACATTCTCCAAGTTTATTTTGGAAAGTTCTTCAGCTACTTGCCCAGGGTTGCCATTTTCAAATTCTTCCTTCCATAAAATATCAGGAGTCAGTCTTGCTAACTTCTCTACAACTTTAAAACACAGATCACCTTTCCTCCAGTTTCCAATAATAGTTCCATCATTTACTTCTAAGGCCTCATAAAAAGTCTCCTAGAGTCCATATTACTATTAACTGCCTCTTCAAAGCACTGTAGGCTTTTTATAACAAGTATTGCATAATTTTTCCAAAAATACCCCTTACCCATTTATAAAACTGTTCCAGCATTTTGGAAATTGCAAAAACACATCCCCACTCTCTGGTACCAAATTCTGTATTAGTCAGCCAAATGGGTGCTTATGCAAATATCAGAAATATGCTGCCTTCTAGAGAGGGCATTTATTTGATATAGAAGCTTATTGTTACCAGGCCATAAAGCATAAGTTACTTTCCTCACCAAAGTCTGTTGGCATGTGTTGGAGCTAGATGGCTGCCAACTTCTGCCAAGTGCTCAGATTTCCTGGGTTCCTCTCTTCCTGGGGCTTGTTTCCCTCTGGGCTCACCTGCCATGGTCTCTCCACAATGCCACCTGTAGACTCTCAGGTGACCAGCTCTGTTTCTCTTCCCCAGGTCCAATTCTCTCTGGGCCCATCTCCTCTGCTCCTCTCTGTGCTTCCTTCCTGGCCTCCAGCTCAAAACTCCCACATCAAAACTCCAACTAACTCCTTTGGTCTGCCATGTAGTTTTCTCTGATTACTCTCTCACCAAGGGGATGGGGACTCAACAACCTACTGATGTGGCCCAGTGAAAGCCTTAATCTTTATTTAATTATGTAAATGTGAAATCTTTGACAGCTTACAAGTATAATCAATATTTCTTTTTCGAATTCATCAATAATATCAAACTGCCATATATGGTTAGCAAATATTTTCTCCCATTGAGCAGGCTGCCTTTTCACTTTCTTGAGAAACTCTTTTGAGGTGCAAAACTTTAATTTTGAGGAGGTCCCATTCAACTATTTATTCTTTCATTGCTCATGTTTTGGTGTAAATTTCATGACACCATTTCCTAATACAATATCTTGTAAATGATTCCCTACATTATCTTCCAAGATCTTAATGATCTTGGCTCTTATATTTAGATCTTTATTCAATCTTGAGTTATTTTTTGTATAAGGTGTGAGATGGCGTTCTTCTCTCATTCTTTTGGTTATGGATATCCAGTTTTTAAAGTACCATTTGTTGAAGAGGTCATTCTCTCCCAGTTTAATGGGATTTGTGGCATTGTCAAATATCAGTTTACTGTATATGTGAGGATCTATATAAGAACTCTTAATTCGGATTCATTGGCCCATATGTCTATTCTTGTGCCAATACCATGCAGTTTTGACCACTGCAGCTTTGTATTATGTTGTAAACTCATGTAGTGTGATTCCTCTGATTTCACTTTTCTTTTTCAATGTCTTTCACTATTCAGTGCCCCTTGCCCTTCCAAATAAATTTCATAGTTAGCTTTTCCAATTCAGTATTATATGCTGTGATAATTTTTATTCAGATTGCATTAAATCTTTAAATAATTTTGGATAGGATAGTTATCTTAATAATGTTTAATCCTCTTATCCATTAACAGTGGATATTTTTCCATTTACTTAAGTCTTCTCTAATTTCTTTTAGCACTGTTGTATAGTTTTCTGTGTACAGGTCATTTACACCTTTGGCTAAAATTATTTCTAGGATTTTGATTCTTTTAGTTGTTATTATAAATGAGAATTTTTTCTACAATGCCTCTTCAGTTTGCTCAGAATTGGTGTACTGATTTTTGCACATTGATTTTATAACCACTTTACTGAACTCATTTATAAGCCCTAGAAGCTTTGTTGTAGATTTCTCAGGTCTTTCTATGTGTAGGATCATGCCATCTCCAAATAGTGAAAGTTTAACTTCTTCCTTTCCAATTTGCATACCTTTTATATCTTTCTCTTGCTTAAGTACTTGAGTAAGTACTCCTAACCCAATGTTAAATAACATCTTGTTCCAGATCTTAGAGGGAATTATTTTAGAATTTCACCACTGAATATGATGATACCTGAGGGGTTTTTCATATATACCCTTTATCATGTTGATGAAGTTTCCTTCTCTTCCTATATTTTGAAGTGTTTTTATCAGAAAACTGTGCTGTATGTTGTTGAATGCTTTTTCTGTATCTTTAGAGATGATCATACGATTTTTTAAAATTTGGATCTGTTCATGTAGTGTATTGCATTGGTTGATTTGTTTATGTTGAAGCATTCATGCATATGAGGGATGAAATCCACTTGGTCAGTGTGTATGATTTGTTTGATGCATTTTTGAATACGATTAGCAACTATTTTTTTTTTTTTGAGAAATTTAGTGTCTATGTCCATTAGAGAGATTGGTCTATAGTTTTCTTTTCTCATGGCATCTTTGTTTTGCTTTGGAATTAGGGTGATATTGGCATCATAGAATGATATGGGCAATGCTCCCTCCACTCCTTTTATTTATTTATTTATTTATTTACTTTAAGACTGTGAAGCCATCTAGTCCTGGGCTCTTCTTATTTGGGAGGTATCTGATTACTAATTCTATCTCATTACTTGTGATTGGTCTGCTGAATTCATCAATTTCTTCTTTTGTCAGTGTAGTTGGCTTGTGTGTTTCTAAGAATTTCTAGATTTCCTCTAAATTATCCATGTAGTTGGCATACAATTTTTCAAACTATCCTCTTATGACAATCTATTTCTCTGGGGTCATTGGTGATATCCCCTTACTTGTTTCTTATATTATGTATCGACATCATCTGTCTTTTTTTTCTTTGTTAGTCTAGCTAAGGGATTGTCAATTTTATTAGTCTTCTCAAAGTACCAACTTTTGGTTTTGTTTATTTTTTCTACTGCTTTCTTATTTTAAATTACATTAGCTCTGCTCTCATCTTTGTTATTTACTGTTTTCTATTTGTTTTGGGGTTATTTTGTTTATCTTTTTCTACTTACTGCAGGTAAGCAGTTAAGTTTTTGATTTAAGCTCTCTTCTTTTTAAATATAGGGAAGTATGGCTATGAATTTCCCTCTCAGTACAGCTTTTGCTGAATCCCGTGTGTTTTGATACATTGTGTTGTCATTTTCATTTGTTTCAAGATATTTACTGATTTATTTTTTAATTTCCTTCTTTACCCACAGTTTGTCTAAGAGTGTGTTGTTTAACTTCCATATTTTATACCTAATCTTGTTCTCTGCCCCTTATTGATTTCCAGTTTCACTCCATTGTTGTCAGAGAAATTACTTTGTATAATTTCAGTCTTTCTGAAATCATGAGAGTTGTTCTATGGCCTAACATGTGGTCTATCCTTGAGAATGACCCATGGATATTTGAGAAGAATGTATATTCCATTGTATTTGGGTGTAATGTTCTGTATATGCCTATTTAGTCCAGATCTTCTAATGCATTATTCAATGTCTTTGTTTCTTTATTGATTCTCTGACTAAATTTACTGTCTAATGGTTATAATGGTCTATTAAAATCCCCCAGTGTAATTGTATAATTGTAGTGGTATCCCCTTTTCCACTTAGTTTTTTCAGTGTTTGCTCACATATTTTGAGGTGCCCTGGTTAGGTGTATAAATGCTTATACTTGTTGTTTCTTCCTGATAGATTAACCCATTTATTAATATATAATGACCTTCTTTGTCTCTTTCAACAGTTTTACATTTTAAGTCTATTTTATCCGATATTAGTATAGCAACTCCCACCATTTTTTGGTTAATGTTTGCATGTAAAATTATTTTCCAACCATTCACTTTCATCCTCCTTGCTTCTCTGGGTCTAAGGTGGTTTTATTGTTGACAGCATATATATGGATCATGTTTCTTTATCCGTCCTGCCCATCTATGTCTCTTGACCGTAGAGTTTAATCCATTAACATTCAATGTTATTACTGTCAAGGAATTACTTACATTTAGTCATATTTTCTTTAGGTTTATGTATGCCATAAGTTCTTGTTTTTTTTTTTGTCTCTTTCTATCTTTTTAGTTGTTCTTACAATCTCATCCAGCTCTCTCTTTCCTTTTGTTTCCTTTCAACCTGCAGAACTCCTTTTAGTATTTCTTGAATGGCAGGTTTATTATTCACACACTCTCTTAATTTCAGTTTATCTGTGGCTATTTTGAACTCTCCATAATTTTTGAATGCCTGCCCTGCTGGACAGAGAATTCATGGCTGGAAGTTTTTTATATTTTCTTTTACCACTTGATTATATCATACCACTGCCTCTTGCCTCCATGGTTTCAGATGAGAAATCAGCACTTAATCTTATTGAGCTTTCCTTATATGTGATGGATCTCTTTTCTCTTGCTGCTTTCAGTATTCTCTCTTTGTTTTGAGCATTGGACAATTTGACAAGTACATGCCTTGGAATAGGCCTGTTCAGATTTATACTCTTTGGGGTACACTGCACTTCCTGGACACATACCTCCATGTCCCTCAATAGAGTTGGTAAATGTTCAGCTATTATTTCCTACAACACTCCCTCTATCCCCTTTCCCTTCTCTTCTTCCTCTGAGATGCCTATAATGTGTATGTTTGTATATTTCATGTTGTCATTCAAATCCATAAGTCCCTACTGGATTTTTATCTATCTGTTCTACTATCTGTCTAATTTCATCTGTACTGTCTTCCACATCTCAGATTCCTTCCTCTGTCCATTCAAATCTGCTGTTATGTGCTTCCAGTGTATTTTTGATTTCTTGCATTATGCCATTCATCACCATCATGTATGTTATCTTTTTATGCATCTTTATAATTTCTTCAATATGTTCACCCTGTGTCTTCTTAATATCCTTAATCTCTTCCTTCACTTCATTAAGTTGATTCATGGTAGTTGTTTGAATATCTTTGATTAGTTGTTCCATGTTCTACATCTCCTCCTGGTTTTTAGTTTGTTCATTGGACTGGGCCATGTCTTCCTGTTCCTTAGTATGACTTGTAATTTTTTGTTGGTTTCTAGGCATCCGTTTATCTTGATGCATTTATTCAGTTGATTAGCTTTGCTTTCAACCCTAGAGTTTTATTTTGTTTTTGGTTTTGTGTGTGTGGTATGTTTTCTCTTTGACACTTTGTTCTTCTTAATCTATTTCCTTGCTGTTGCCTATTTTCATTTGGAAAAAATGTTAGAAGCTGATAATAGATAAGAGATAAGAAGAGAAATAGAATAATAGTACTACTAATAAAATGTAGAAGAGGAAACATACAAGACCTAGGAAGGTAACTAATTAACATGAGTAAGAATTACAGAGGAGTAGGGAAAAACAAGAGGAAAAGAAACAATGAAATAAGAAGCAAAATAAAGAAACATATAAAGAATGGATTAAAAGGCTAGAATGATGGGAAGAGAGAAAAAGAAAAAAGAAAAATAGCAAAAATTTAAAAAAGAAAGAAAACAGAGAAAAGAGAGAGAGAGAGAGAGAGAGAGAGAGAGAGAGAGAGAGAGAGAGAGAGAGAGAGAGAGA
>JAQZBX010009223.1:0-45801 GCA_029593785.1 Cabassous unicinctus
CATTTAAGAAATGAATGCCCATTAAACCAGCTCACTTGCCCCATGATAAGAATCCCCTGAGGTGCTTGTTAAAGTCTGAGATAATGAGGCCTGTCTCCTGGAAAATTCAGATCCAGTAGGTCTTGAAACCAGTGGGAGAGGGGACATGAGGGAAATGGAGTTTTGATAAGACTTCTACCGGGTTCTTACCTTTAGGTATGCTTGGAAAACACCTTCTTAGATGGTCTTGGGGTCCTGCCCCCCTCCACCCCCAGTTTTCAGAACCCAGCTTTTACCTAGGATCATCAGATGAATTATTCAAGAAGTGATTTTGGGTTTCCTTACCTCCTTTTCCTATTCTAGGACTGTTCAGAAACACTGTTCATTTCCCCATTAGTGATAATGTTTTAAAGACAAATTCACTTGGAAAAAGTAACCATTAGGTTAATTTTATGTGGTTATGGAAACGGCTATCAGCAGATACTTTTCTGCAAGAGGTTCTCTTATAGGGGAAAACATTTGGGAACTAAAGGGGGAGAGAAAGGCATCACTGAATGGAGAAAGAGCTGCCTAGACCAGCTCCAAAAGAAGTAAGACCTTCAATCACCTTGAAAATCAGGTGAGCAAGAAAAAAAGTGCATGTGTGTGTAAAAGAAATTTTAAACTTCTGATCATTTGGATGTAGGTTTCCTCTTTTTAGAAATGTTTGAATTGCTATGAGCATACTTAAGACCAGGCCAGGAAAGTGGCATAACCTAGAAGGAATTTATCCTCTAAATTGCAGGGCATGTTACAACCTTTCGTTCCTTAGGAAAAGATTTGTCTTTTCCTCCCAGCTTCTGAGTTAGAATTTTATGATATAAAAATAACACAAGTGAGAATCATATGAATGACTCATGCAAAAATTTTTCTTTCTCTTGGGACTATAAGTATCACAACTATTTCTTTAAAAAATAATACTAGGTGTGTCTCACTGGAAGAAAGGGAGAAGATTTGTGTTGAGGAGTGGCCTTTCTAGAAGTTAAATTGATATTATTTAACTATTTGTTTAATATTAAAATTAAATATAACATTAAATGTATAAATTGTACTGTTTAGTAATTAGATAAATCTAGTGTCTCAGTAAATAAACATTTAATATAATAATTTGTATTAAATGCATTTTATGAAGGAGGCTAGCGTAATGGTTAAAAGGTTTTGCACAAGCTGAGGATAGGACCTTGTTTCATGTTTCATGTGGTTCTGCCATGAGTTGCCTGTAGAACAATGGGAAAGTTACAGTCTTTCTGAGCCTTAGTTTCCAAATCTATATAATGAGTTCAGCTTAGGAAGGATATTATGTAGTAGATAACCTCCAATGACCCCCTCCTGGGATTTATATCCTTGTGCAGTCCCCTCCTACATTGTGCAGGGGGTGGTCAGCTGAATGGAGAAGCCCATGAGGCAGGGAACTAAAGCCTCTGGCCAAAAACTAGTGAGAATCTGAAGCCTGCTAACAATCAGGTGAGTGAGCTTGAAGGTTGATCCTTCCAGCCCCAGTTGATCCTTGAGATGACTGTAGCCCCAGCCAACAGCTTGGCTGCAACCTCTTGAGAGACCCTGAGCCAGAACCCCTCAGCTAAACCGCTCTTGGATTCCTGACCCTCAGAAATTATGTGGGATGATTAATGCTTGTTGTTATAAGCCTCTAAGCTTTGGGCTAATTTGTTATGCAGCAGTTCATAATTAATATACATTATATTGCAGGAAAAAAGAGTTTATTCTTCATACCCTAAACAATTGAAAGCTTGTTGAATATTTAAGTGGTAAGTTTTTCAGATTTGCCTTTTAGATTTTTTTCCTTTGTTTTCTGCCAGTTTTCAAACTATCTTGTAATGAATAAGCACCTGAAGAACACCTGGATCCCACTGAAATTTAGTAAATCAAGGATAGGATGCAGGCGTTTTTTATTTTTAACAAGTATCCTAGGGGTTTGAGACACAGGTGACCCACCCACATACCACCTTTCAGAAACTCTGCCCTTGGCAAACTGAGCTGTTAGATACTCTCAGAAACAGTTCCAGCTCTTCTTGCATATGTTTTAGGTTGATAGCTCATCCCAATTTGCCCTGGGCTTTTCCAGTTTCAACACTGGAAGCCCTGCATCCCAGGAAATCCCTCAGTCCTGCACACTGGGACGGTTGGTCATTCTAGTTTCTCTACATCCTAGCCTCTGCAACTGGAATGTCCCCTTCACCCAAAGCTCTGCATCTCCACCTGCGAAGTCTGACTCACCCTTCCAAGTTGTTCAGATGCCACCCATAACAACTTTTCAGATTCTCATCAATTATCCTGATAGCCTTTGGATTCTCAAAGCGCCTTTTCTTTTACAGTATCTTATAAGAGTAACATTTGTAACTTCCTTATCCCTTGTAAATCCCTAGCCAGGAAAAGACTGATGTCTTAAGTCTTAATCATCTCATAATTGAATGTCAGGTGTTTAGATTTGAAGTGTCAGTTCAAGTTCAGGTGCTAGCTTCCTGCAGCCCAAGGAGCAAGCCTTTGGGGGAAGGAAAAAAGCCTCTCTCTTTCATGTGGTTTCTCAATATGCTTCCTTTGAGCATGCCTGAATATAAAGCAATCATGTATTCCTCCCTCTCAAAACATTCAATAGGATGACCTCACCAAAGCTGGTGACTTCCTTTCTGACAGCTAATGGTTCCCCATTTACACAGCAGGCTGGCAGGTTTCTAGGGACTTTCACCCCACCTCTGTTTATCAGGTTTATCAATGATGAAAAACAATACAAAATTAGTTTGTATATGGCACATTAAAATTTGCCAGAGTTCATTATAATGATAAAGATCAAAGTAACAAGGAACTTAATATGCTTAATTATGACTTCAAATGCAAAATTAGTCAAAACTCTCTCTCCCTCATCTGAAAAGGATTACAGTTTTCTTTGTCCAATTTCAGATAGATTCCATGCAAATGAAAAGCTTTGCACTGAGAGACATGTGATTTTAATCACAGGATTGACTTTAACTTGGTTTAGACTTGAGAAAGGCAAATGCATTCGGTTGTTCAGGGGAGGGAGGGAGGGAGGGAGGGAAGGCTTTTTCAAATTTCATCATTTAGAACAAAATATTCTAGTACCATATATACAATCTACCATTTCCTCTTTTAACCACATTCAAATATATAATTCAGTGCTGTTCATCATATTCACAAGATTGTGTTACCATCACCACCATCCATCATTTTTATTGGGCTTGTTCTAAGTTTTAAAATTCACTCTTCATGGGGCAGGCAGAATAACTGGAGGAAATTTCCAGAGTGATAATAATAATAATAGTTGTCATATATTGAATACTTAGTCTATGCTAGGCTTAGTGCTAAGTGATTTACATGTATTAACCAACTTAATTTTTAAAATAATCCAAACCTGGAGATGTTGTTATTGCTTCCCTTTTTCCAACAAGGAAGTGGAAGCTCAAAGAGATTAAGTGACTCGCCCAGAGTCACATACAAATTAAATGAATGAACCAGGGTTCAAACCCAGAGTCTGACTTCAGATCCCAGGTTCTTAATTTCTGCACTATGTTCCCCACCACCCCACCACTATCTTTAATAAGAAGTTTCTATTCAAACCATATTTCCTCTTGAAAAATCACTTTTAAAATGATTACTAATATATTAACAAAGTACAGTTTACTTTAATTCTTTGTTCCTTAATGTTTTTTTCTCCAGCAGAAGTGTTCCCCAAAAGTTGTCCTAATATATTAATATGCTAACATAGACGTAGACATCATAATTTGAGAAATGTTTTCACTTTCCTCTTTTTTACCCTTTAATTAGCAGCTTTTTCAGCCTCCAGCTGGCACTTTTACAGTCTCTCCTTTTCCTGCCATCCCCTTGCCTCAGAATTTCCATCAAATAATCTTTTTTGTTTGTTTAAGTTGAAGGAGCCCTTCATGAAAGTCTTTTCTAATGCAGAGATTCAGCCTTTAATTTACAAGTTCTGTAAATTTTGATTTTCATGTATTAAGTTTTCTTAAGAGGTCACACATTGAGATGAAGTGAGAAATCCTGTGTTGATAAGATTCCTAGGGGGAAGCTGATTTAGGAAGTTCATTTATAGGGGAAAAAAAAAAAAGCATTGATTCTGGTCTAATTGCAGCTGGCACTAAGGGTCTAGCAGAGATCTGATACCATCCTTAAGAAGGACAGAGTTCATAGCTTTTAATCTTGCTCACATTAGGGTAAAATAATGAATAAGGATTTTTATCAAAGTAAAGGACTTTGAAGGACAAAGTGAAAAGGAGGATTATCTTCAATACTGTTAGAAAATGTTAAAGAGGAAGAAAAAGAGGGTCTGAGTAAGCACTAAATGCAAGAAAGAGTAGAACCAAATCCTTCATTTTGCTTTGGCATTTAAGTTGAGGGATAAGGAGAATCTTGACTATTTTTTGTTAGTATGTTTTTGTTTTTTTTTATCATTGAAACTTTTCGTTATCGTCTCATTTCATTGTGGTCTGCAAGACATCCTAGGACAAGGATTGTCCTAATTAAAGTTGATATCCTCAGCATAGAAGATGTCAGACATATAGTAGATATTCAATAAATATTTCCTTAAGCAAATTTTATTTACTTACATAATATTTTTAACAACTTTTTGAGGTATCATTGATGTGTAATAAACCATGTAGTTATTTCCAATGATCTTCATTTCTGTACATAGATCCAAATTTCAATCTGATATCATTTTCCTTCTGTGTGAAGGATTTGCTTAACATTCCCTATGGTGCATATCTGCTGGTGAGGAATTCTTTCAGATTTTCTGTGTCTGAAAAAATCATTATATCATCTTCATTTTTTAAAAGAACCATTACCAAATTGGGTTTATTTCAGAATCCAAAGGAAATGCTATATTAAGTATTAATTTTTTTTAATTAGGTAAGTTGTAGGTTTACAAAAAAAAATTGTGTAAAAAAATTCAGTGTTCCCACATAACCCCCCCACTCCCCGTTAACACTTTGCATAAGTATGGTACATTTGTTACAGTTGATGAAAGAAGATTATAATTGTACTATTAATTATACTCCATAGTTTACATTAGGGTGTATTTTTCCTATATACCACCCTATTATTAACACCTTGCATTAGTGGGGCACATTTGTTATAATTCATGAAAGAACGTTTTTTATTATTGTACTATTAACTATAGTCCATCATTTATAATAGGGTTCACTGTGTTGTACACGCCTATGTTTTAGCTTTTAATTTTTATTCTAGTAACATATATATGACCTAAAATTTCCCCCTTTTAACCACATTCACATATATATTTCAGTGTTGTTAACTACACCCACACAATATTGTGTTACCATCGCCATATCCATTACCCAAACTTTACAATCAGTCCCAATGGAAATTCTGTACAAATTAAGAATTAACTCCCCATTACCTAACCCCAACCCAGTCCCTGGTAATCTATATTCTAGATTCTAACTTATTACTAGTTTATAGAAACACTACTATGCTCTTTGTCTCTTATAACAGATTTTTGCATATTGATCTTGTATCCTGCCACTTTGCTGAATTTGTTTATTAGCTCTACTAGCTTTGTTGTAGTTTTTCAGAACTTTCTATATACACAGGATCATGTCATATGCAAATAGTGAAAGTTTTGCTTCTTCCTTTCCAATTTGGATGCCTTTTATTTCTTTTTCTTGCCTAACTGCTCTGGCTAGAACTTCCAACATAATGTTGAATAATAGTGGTGACAGTGGCCATTTTTGTCTTGTTCCAGATTTTAGAGGGATAGCTTTCAGTTTTTCACCATTGAGTATGATGTGAGATCTGGATTTTTTCATAGATACCTTTATCATGCTTAGAAAGTTTCCTTCTATTCCTATTTTTCTAAGTATTTTTATCAAGAAAGGATACTGGATTTTGTCAAATGATTTTTCTGCATCACTTGAGATTATCATGTGGTTTCCCCCCTTCATTTTTTTATTGTGGTGTATTATATTAATTGATTTTCTTATGTTGAACCATCCTTGCACACCTGGTATAAAACCCACTTGACTATGGTGTATGATTCTTTTAATGTGCTGGTGGATTCAAGTTGCAAGTATTTTGAGGATTTCTGCATCTATATTCATAAGAGAAATTGGTCTGTAATTTTCTTTTCTTTTAGTATCTTTATCTGGCTTTGGTATTAGGGTAATATTGGCCTCATAGAATGAATTAGTATTTCCTTCTGTTCAATTTTTTGGAAGAGTTTGAGCAGGATTGGTATTAATTCTTTGAATGTTTGGTAGAATTCACCTGTGAAACCACCTGGTCCTGGATTTTTCTTTGTTGGGAGGTGTGACAGTTTGAGATTTTATGAATGCCAGAAAGAGAAAGGTTGTGTTTGTAAATTGATCTATTCCCCTGGGTGTGATACCCTTTGATTGCATTGGATTCAGCTGAGATATCTTTTGATTGGATTCCCTGTTAAAGATTAGGCTTTTAGATTTGGTTACATCAGAGGGCGTGACTCAGCTTGAGTCCCCACTCCCTTGCTGGGTCTTATATAAAACACACTCACTCAAGAAGACACTGGAGAAGAGAGAGCTCAGTCATTTTTGATCCTGGGGCCCTGGGGAGAGATGAGCCATTCACCTGATAGTTTGCAATTGACCTTGGGAAGAGAACAGAACAGCTGAGACTGATATAGAAGGCCTGGAAAGAAACAAGCCCTCTGCCAGTCTGCAGCTGAGAGAGAAGCCCAAAGAGGAAAGCTGAACCCTGCAGAGATCTCCCATCATCTTGCTTCAACACGTGGCAGCTGACTTTGGTGAGAAAGTACCTATTATGATACCCTGAGTTGGACTTTTCACTGCCTTGGGACTATAAGCTTTTTACCCCCAAATAAATACCCTTTATAAAAGCCAACAGATTTCTGGTACTTTGCATTGGCACCCCTTTGACAGACTGATACAGGAAGTTTTTTGATGATTGATTCAATTTCTTTACTTGTAATTGCTCTGTTGAGATCTTCTATTTCTTCTTGTATTAGTGTAGGTTGTTCATGTATTTCTAATAATTTTTTCCATTTCATCTAGGTTGTCTAATTTGTTGGCATACAATTGTTCATATTATCCTCTGATCCTTTTTGTTTCTGTGTGGTCAGTAGTAATGCACCCCCTCCCCATTTCTGGATTTATTTGTCTTTTTTCTTTTTCACTCTGTCAGTCTAGCTCAGGGGTTCTTAAGCTTTTTGTTTTGTTTTATTCCACAGACCCCTTTGCCAGTTAGGTGAAAACCACAGACCCTTTCTCAGAATGGAGCGGCAGATAGTTTTATGACACTCAACATCAGAGGTCAGAGAAAATAAAGACAGTAAGGTGATTTTTTTCAATTCAAGCTCATGGACCCCCTGAAATCTTTCCATGGACCCCTTGGGATTCTTGACCCCTGGTTAAGAATCCCTGGTCTAGCTAAAGGTTTGTCAATTTTATTATTTCAAAGAACCAACTTTTGGTTTTGTTGATTTTTCCTTTTTAAAATTCTCTATTTCATTTATTTCTGCTCTAATCTCTGTTAAACTTTCTTTCTGCTTGCTTTGAGTTTACTTTGCTGTTCCTTTTCTATTTTCAACAGGTGTAGAGTTAAGTCTTTGATTTTTAGCTCTTCTTTTTTAATCTAAGCATTTAGAGCTATAAATTTCCCTCTCAGCCTTCAATGTATCCCATAAGCTTTGATATGTTGTATTGTCATTTTCATTTCATCTCAAGATATTTACTGATTTCTCTTGTAATTTTTTCTTTGACCCACTGATTGTTTAAGCGTGTGTTATTCAACTTCCGTATATGTGTGGGTTTTCCAGTTCTCTGCTTGTTATTGATTTCCAGCTTCATTCTAATATGGTCAGAAAAGATGCTTTGTATATTAAAACCTTTTAAAATTTTGAGACTTGTTTTGTGACCCCCACTATGTTGTCTATCCTGTAGAACGATCCGTGTGCTCTTGAGAAGAATGTGTATCCTGCTGTTTTTGGCGTGCAATGTTCTGTATAAGTCTGTTAGGTCAAGTTCATTTATCATATTATTCAAATTCTCTGTTTCCTTATTGATCTTCTATCTGTATGTTCTATCTATTGATGAGAATGGTATATTGAAGTCTCCAACTATTATTGTAGATATGTCTATTTCTCCCTTCAGTTTTCCCAATGTTTTCCTCACATATCTTAGGGCACCATGGTTAGGTGCATAAATATTTATGATTGTTACTTCTTCTTGGTGGATTGCCCCTTTTATTTATATATGTCCTTCTTTGTCTCTTATAACAGATTTTGGCTTAGTCTAATTTGCCCAATATTAGTATAGCTTCCCCAGCTTTTTATTGATTACTATTTGTCTGATATATCTTTTTCCATCCTTTCACTTTCAACCTATTTGTGTCTTTGGGTCTAGGGTGAGGCTCTTGTAAACATCATATAGTTGGATCATGCTTTTTTGTTCATTCTGCCAATCTGTGTCTTTTGATTGGGGAGTTTAGTACATTAACATTCAATATTATTAGTACTATTTTACTGTAAGGGCAGTACTTACTTCAACCATTTTGTCCTTTGGTTTTTATATATCATATCTTTTATTTTTGTTTTTCTTTTCCTTTATTGCAAACTCCTTTTCTGTATAGTTGATCTTTTGTGATGTATCTGACTGATCCATTTCTCATTTCTGTTTCTGTATATTTTTCCAATGCTTTCTTTGTGATTAGCCTGGGGTTTGTATTATACAACCTGCATCTTTAACCTGCTAATTTGAAAAGATACTAACTTAGATTCAGTAGCCTACATGGTCTCTGTTCCTATGTCTCTCTTTCCTCTCTTTATGTTGTTTTTGTCCCATATTACCTCTTTATATTTACCCTGTCCATTATCAGGATATATGCCTTTCTCTTGTTCAATTGTATCCTGACTCTTATAGGAATTGTATCCTCAATTGTATATTGAGGATACAGGACTATTAGATTTTTTTTTAAAGATACTCAGATCACAGAAATGTTACACAAAAAATACAGGAATTCCCATATGCCCCACTCCCCACATCTCCCGCACTCTCCCACACAAACAACATCCTTCAATAGTGTGGCACATTCATTGCAATTGATAAACACATCCTGGAGCATTGCCACTGAGCATGGACCATAGTTCACATTATAGTCCACACTCTCTCCCACACAGTTCTGCATGTTATGAGACAATATAAAATGGCCTATATCTGTTGCTGCAATGTCATTCAGGACAATTCCCAAGTCCTGAAAAAGCTCCCGTGTTACAACTGTTTTCCCTCTCCCTGCCCCCAGAGCCTCCAGTGGCCACTGCCTCCACATCAATGTTGTAATTTCTTCCATTGCTAGAATCACAATATGTCTATAATAGAATACCAGTAAGTCTACTCTATTCCATAGTTCATTCTCCAAACCTGAGGATGCTGGGATGGTGATGTCCACTCCACCTCTAATTGAGAAGGGGCTTCGATCCCATACAACCGATGGATGGGACTCTCTTGCTTGCAGTTGTAAGCTCTCTCATTTCCTTGGTATGGTGGTTGTCAATCCTCACCTCCTTGTTAGTTCTCCTGGGTGAGTCCAATGAACTGGAGATTAGGTATTACAACTCCGCTGAGGCTCAGGGCCCAGCTGGCACATGGACAGCCCAAAGATTCAAGTCTCTTGGACATACACCTACAAACTCCAGCACCAAGTATAGGTTTAAATAAAAGGGACAGATGAGCCATGTGTAGGGAAGCCATAAATGAGTCCAACTCTGTCACTCTCAGGAGCACAAACTTCAAAGTAGGGCCCACTGGCAAAGCACCAAACTCCAGAGCTATCTGTCCTGACCATAGGACCTGGGTGTCTCCAGAGCCCTCAGGAGCCCCACCATTTGGGGTAGTATCCACTTTGAGATCCTGCTGAGATGTGCATAAGTGTTATCTCTGGGATGACCTCCCGACTCGCTTTGAAGTGTCTTAGCCATATAAACTCATTTGTCTTTATCTTTTCCCCCTTTTATTTGAGGTCTTTTTCCAGTTGCATTGCTGTTTGGTGCTTGATAGTAATCCCTCAGTGCCAGGGAGGCTCATCCCTGGGAGTCATGTCCCACGCTGGGGGGAAGGCAATGCATTTATATGCTGAGTTTGGCTTAGAGAGAGGCCACATTTGAGCAACAAGGAGGCTCTCAGGAGGCAACTCTTAGGCATGTCACAACACTAGGCTATGTTTCAATTTCAAGAGCAAAGGCACATAAGCATAGTCATCAATATCAAGGGCCCATCAATGGATCATCCTCCTTCACCAGTCATTGCCCCTGCACTTGGGGGACTGTCACTGCTCCATTAGAGAATGTGGCAGAGCTCTCCAGGATGGGAATTTGATACTCCTTCGGTTATTGTGTGAATCGTCACCCACCGTAACAGTGCCCCATGAACATTTGAACACATCTACATACCCTATATGTAGGTTCACATGAACTTCCATATATCCTTCATCACTGACACCCCACACCAATGATCCTCCCCTGCCCTGGTTGTAACCCTTCTGTGACCCAAAACTTCTTCAAAAATGAGGCCAATTAAATAGCCAAATACAATTAATAGAAAATGAAATACTAATGATAGGTTTAAATATAAGAAATAGAATACATAAAAATTTTTTAAAAACTAAAAATTAAAAGAATGGGATATTAAAAAATGAAAAATATTTTTAAAAATTTTCTTTGATATTTTGCCTTTCATCATTGTAATATCTGGTGTCCTGTATGTACAGTGACATTTTCTTCCATTTATTCCCCAGTATCTTACTTTTTTTCATTTTGTTTTCAAAGACGTTTTAGGCCATAGTAAAGTTACATGCAGAATACAAGGGACTTCCATATACCCAACATCCTCACCCTTTTAACCCCTCCCGTATTAATACCTTTTTATATGTGGATGGTACCTTTATTACAACTGATACACAAATAGTGAAATATAGCTACTAACCATAGTCAATGGTTTACATTATGGTTTACATTTTAGACCATACACTTTTATAAATTTTGATGATATTTAACATGGCCTGTGTCCATCATTGCAAGATCATGTAGAACACTTCCATTGCCCACTAAATATCCCTATTCCATCTATTCTATTCCTCCCTCCCCCTCCCCTTGGGGCCCACAGCAACCCCCCCGGCTTCACTCCTTAGATGACAACATTCATAGTTACTTGCAGCAACACTGAGTTCTTTTTATTTTTCTAGAGACAAAGAACAGTTTCTTCTTTTTTTAAATTTTAAGATAATTTGTTTATTCAAGTAATAAATATTATTTATTATGTTTCAGCACTGTCTGAGATTATAAGAATACAAGGCTGGTATAATAAATATTATTTATTATGTTTCAGCACTGTCTGAGATTATAAGAATACAAGGCTGGTATAATAAATATTATTTATTATGTTTCAGCACTGTCTGAGATTATAAGAATACAAGGCTGGTATAAAAAAAATGATCCCTTACATCAGTGATTTTATAGACTAATATTCACATACACATGCACAACACATACAACATAAGTAATTAGACACATGTGGGAAATGGACAGATTATTAAATAAATGGTGTTGCTAAAACTCATTTTCCATCTAAAAGAAAGTAAAATTATACATATAGATAATACTATATGCAAAAATAAAATAAAGATGATTTAATATAGAAATAAAGCAATGTTTACTTTATATTTACTGTCAAGTTAAAATAGAGATGCCTTCTTACATTCTAATTGTGGAAGAATCTCTTAAACAATTTAAATTTCAAATAGACGTATTTGAAAATTTCAAGATTTTCAAGGATTTTAAGAAAACATACCATAAACCAAGTCAATAAACAGAAGCACTTTGGAGAAAAGATTTGTATTTCAGAGGACAGTGTTAATACCTAAAATAAACAAAGAAATCTAGTTAGCGATAAAAGAAAAAGCAAAAAGGGACAAAGGATATAGATAAGCAATTAAAATGAAAGTTTAAGCAAATGGCCAACAAACATGATGGGCTGCTGAAATGCATCTGTAAATAACAAAATGCAAAAGAAAAAAAAAACCATATATCACATTTTCAGACTAACAAACTTAAAAAGTGGTAATAGCAATGACTGACAAAAATGTAGAGAAATGGACATTACATTCTCTTACATTGTTAGTAAAAATAAAAATTTTGTTATATTTTTGGAATGTAATCTAGCATAAAAATAAAAATACATATACCTTTCATCCCCAAAGCTACACTCTTTATTTTTTAATATTTTTTATTTATTTTTGAAAGATACTTCGCGTACATAACTTGTTACATAAAAAAATATAAGGGATTCCCATATGCCCACTCCCCACACCTCCCACTTTCCCCACATTAACAACTTCTTTCATTAATGTAGTACAGTCATTGCAATTGATGAACATATTTTGGAACCTTGCCACTAAGCAAGGTTTACATTGTAGTTTATACTCTCTCCCACTCAATTCTATAGGCTATTGCAGGATATATAATGGCCTGTATCTGTCACCACAATGTCATCCAGGTCAATTCCAAGTCCTGAAAATGCCCCCATATTACACCTTTTTCCCTCTCTCTGACTTCAGCACCTCCAGTGGCCACTGTCTCCACATCAATGATATAATTTCTTCCATTGCTAGAATCATAATAATCTATAGTAGAACACCAGTATGTCTACTCTAGTCCATATTTTATTCACCAATCCTGAGGATTCTATGATGGTGATGCCCACTCCACCTCTAATTGGGAGGGGACTTTGATCTCATGTGGCTGATGGATGGGACTCTCTTGCTTGCAGTTGTAGAGTCTCTCAGTTCCTTGGTATGGTGGTTGTCCATCCTTACTTCCCCGTCAGCTGTCCTGGGTGAGTCCAGTGAACTGGAGAGTGGGTGCTGCAACTCTTCTGAGGCTCAGGGCCCAGCCAGAACATGGACAGCCCAGAGATTCAAGTCTCCTGGACATACAGCTACCCACTCCAGCACCAACTATAGGTTCAAACAAAGGGAACAGAAGAAGCATGTGTAGAGAAGTCACATCTGAGTCCTCCTCTGTCACACTCAGGAGCACCATCTCCAAAGTAGGGCCCAATGACAAGGCACCAAACTCTGGAGCTATCCACCACAACTGCAGGACCTGGGTATCTTTGGAGCCCTCAGGAGCCCCACTCTTTGGGGTAGTGTCCACTTTTACTGTCTAGGAGATCCTGCTGAGATGTGCATAAGTGTTACCTCTCTGATGACCTCCTGACTCACTTTGAAGTCTCTTAGCCATATAAACTCATTTGTCTTTACCTTTTCCCCCTTTTATTCAAGGTCTTTTTCCAGTTATATCTCCAGCCGGTGCTTGGTAGTAATCCCTCAGTGCCAGGGAGCCTCATCCCAGGAGTCATGTCCCTCACTTGGGGGAAGGTAGTACATCCAAATGCTGAGTTTGGCTTAGAGAGAGGCCACATTTGAGCAACAAGGAGGCTCTCAGGAGGTAACTCTTAGGTCCTCTCAACACTAGGCCAAGTTGGAAATTCAAAAGCAAAAGGCTCATAAGCATAGTCATCAATATCAAGGGCCCATCAATGGACCATCCTTCTTCACTAGTCATTGCCTCTGTACTTAGGGGATTGTTGCTGTTCCATTTGAGAATGTGGCAGAGCTCCCCAGGATGGGGATTCAACAATCCTTCGGCTTTTGTGTGACTCTCTACCCACTGTACCAATGCCCCATGAACATTTGAACATATTTATATACCTTATATGTATTCCCCGGTGAACTTCCTCCCATGTATCCCCCATCACTGACAGCCCACACCATCCCCTGCCATAGTTGTAACCCTTTTGTGATCCAAAACTTCTTCAAAAATGAAGCCAAGAATGTTGCCAAATTTGATTAATAGGAAAATGAAATAATAATGATAGATTTAAACATAAATAAAACACAATTTAGGAAAACTAAAACTAAAAATTTAAAAATGGGGTATTAAAAAAATGAAAAATATTAAAAAATATATTTTTTGATGTTTTGCTGTTCATCAATGTAATATCTGTTGTCCTGTATGTACAGTGGCATTTTCTTCCATTTCTTCCCCAGTGTCTTACTTTTTTTTTTGTCTTCAAAGAGGTTTTAGGTCACAGTAAAGTTACATACAGAATATAGGAGACTCCCATATACCCAACATCCTCCCCCTTTTACCCTTTCCCGTATTAATACCTTTTTATATGTGGATGGTACCTTTGTTACAACTGATATACAAGTAGTGAAGCATAGCTACTAACCATGGTCAGTGGTTTACATTATGGTTTACATTTTAGACCGTACACCTTTATAAATTTTGATGATATTTAACATGGCCTGTGTCCATCAATGCAAGATCATTGCCCACTAAATACCTCCTATTCCATCTATTCTATTCCTCCCTTTCCCTCCCCTCGGGGCCCACAGCGACCCCCTGGCTTCACTCCTTAGATGACAAGATTCATAGTTACTTGCAACAACACTGAGGTCTTGACACACTGGTTTGTCCTCCCCTATTAGGAACTGCCAATGCTCTTGAGAGACTCCCACCCCTCTGTTTGTCAACATATCGGTCCTCCCCAGGATGGGAGTCCAACTCCTTCCCACTTATTGTGTGGGTCTCCACCCACTGATATAACACATTATGACAAAATGATAAGACTATTGGATTTTGCACTTACCCATTTAGTTACCTTTACTGAAACCCTTCATTTCTCATAATATTCCAAGCCACTCTCGCCTGCCTTTTCCCTTCAACCTGCAGAATTCCTTTTAGTAATAATTTTTTTATTTTATTTTTTTAATTTTTCTTTATTTTACCGGGAGATGCCAGAGATCGAACCCAGGTCCCTCCATATGGGAGACGGCTGCCCAACCATTTGAGCCATGTCTGCCCCCCACCCCCTTTTAGTAATTCTTGCAGGGCAGGTGTTTTGTTGACATACACTCTCAGTTTCTGCTTATCTGTGACTATTTTAAACTTTCCCTCATTTTTGAAGGACAGTTTTGCTGGATAAAGAATTGTGGGCTGGCAGTTTTTCTCTTTCAATACCTTAAATATACCTCTGCCTTCCTGCCTCCATGGTTTCTGATGAGAGAGCAGCACTTAGTCTTGTTGAGGATCCCTTGTATGTGATGAGTCGCTTTCATCTTGCTGCTTTCGAATTCTATCTTTGGCAGTTAGCATTCTGATTAGTATGTGTTTCAGAGTAGGTCTATTAGGATTTATTCTGTTTGGAGTATGTTGCACTTCTTGGGCACGTATATGTATGTCTTTCATAAGAGTTGAGAAATTTTCAGCCATTATTTCCTCAAATATTCTTTCTGCCCCTTTTCCCTTCTTTTTTCCTTCTGGGGCACCCATGATGTGTATGTTTATGTGCTTCATGCTGTCACTCCTAAAGGCAAGTTACCTGGAAACAGTTTGATTCTTTTGGGTCTTGTCTTTAAGACTAGTTAAGTAGGACCAGAGATGAGTTTAGTCTGGTGTTAATTATTCCCCACTACTGAGTCAAGACCCATCTGAGTATTCGATACAGGGCCCCCTGAATTAAAGGTTTTCCTTTCTGGTTGGTGACATCAGGTACTGTTCCCAGCTCCATGTGAGCATCGGACACTCTCTCTTGGAAGCTTTTCATTTGGTTCTTTCCCCGGCCTTGAGTTATTTCCTCACACACATGTACTGACCAGTTCTCTGCTGATCTCCCTCTGTAGATCTCCCTCCAGAGGTTTCTCTATGCAGTTCTCTCCTCTCCAGTCCTCTGTCCTACAAACTATAGGGTACTTGGTCTTCTCAGACTGGTCTATGAAATGTGTGTGTGATGCAAGTAAGTAACTAGCCTTCTTCTGTCTGAGATGGTATTTGCATGAGAATAGACTGCATTCAAGCCCTGTTTTATATACTCTGTATTCCTTGGGCCTGCTCTGATAAGTGAATGTTTTCTCAAGTAGAAGGCCTGGTGCCTAGCCCTTTTTAGGAAAGAGCTCCCCATCACCTCCCACCTCTCCACTCCCCATCCCCACTCTCTCACCCCGACAACTTCTCCCCTTAAAGCCTTCTTTTTGCCTTTGGGGTAGGTGAGGCAAAGTTAGCCTCCTCCATTTCTCCATCTGTCCCTGTTTTTTTGTTTTGGTTTCTTCATAGATGACATCAGCATTGAAGAGGATAATAGACTCTCATTGTTCTAAGCAATTAAAAAATATAAAGGATGCAAGCCTGTTTATTAAAAAGGTTAATTTATTGGCTTATGTAACTTAGATATTCAGGCATAGAGCTGGCTTCAGGTAAGAAGTTCAGCTCTTGGTCTTCAGAATTGATTAGATTGAACCATGGAACTTAAATATTTGACCATTTTTGACCTTCAGAAAAATGAAAATTTCGTGCTTTTAACCTCATTTTTTTCTCTCTCTGTATCTTGGCTCAGCTTTCACCTGAATTGCCTTCATTTTCCAAGATTCTTACCCATGTTGTCAAGATGGCTATTGTACTCCCAGCCAAATTCTCCCAGGTCTTAGTCTAGTGGAAAAGAATGTCTCCTGTTGTTTCAAGGTCTTTGCAAAAGGTTCAGCTGTCCTTTTGACTCCCTCAGGCTCATGTGCTCATCCATGGACCACTCTTGAGGCCAATGTGGAGCATTTGTTGGCTGAGGCCTGGGACCAGGGATGGATCCCACTGAGCCACATGATATGAAAGTAGGGAAGCCTGGTTCTGAAGGAAATCAGGAAGGAGGGCATGCACATGCACAGACCATGGAAGTGTCTTGCTCTGGATGTCTTGGTTAAAAACATTCATGCCAGTGTGTTATGAGGATACTGACGACCTCCACCCTCAATTCCTCCAGCTAACTCACGGTTATCCAGAATACACACAGATATCCTTTAATGCATATATCCTTCCCACCTTCTTTTTAGGAAATCATACATGTAAGATTGAGTGTGCAGGAGTGAACACAAGCCAAGAGAAGATTGTAGTGTTTTGTTTCATATTTTGTTTAAAAAATCTCTTAGCTTTCCTTGTGTTTTTAATTAATTCTGTTTTTCCCTTTCACATCTCATTATACAAAGATATGAGATGCAGTTATATTTAATGAATCTCAATTTTCAGTTTGAAAATTTTTATTGTGCTGCTGACAATCACCACCTGGCAGTGGGGGTAATCATGGTAAAGAAATCACCTGATTGACTTCTCCTTGGAAATACCAGATGTCATATCTGAAGAAAGAGGCAATCTATGAGCTAAAAGTAGATAATGTAGATAACACAATCTGGCCTTAAAGCTGCATTTGCATATGTGTATATGTGTGTGTATGTGCACACATATACATATATACACATATGTATTTACATATGTGCATATACATATATATACCCATATACATACATTTAAGTATAGTCCTCATACAGGATATATCATTATTTTAAAAGTACCTTCAACACCCATGTTAAAGACAGTCTTCTATGCATTATTTTAAAGTTAATACTCAATCTGAACTCAACATAGCATTGAGAAAAGAACGTTGGATAGGAATTAGGAGACCTAGGCTACAACCCTTTTTAGCAGTTAAATCTGCATAAGACTTTATAAAAGAAACATCCCCTTTCTCGGCCCCAGTTTCCTCATCTGTAAAAGAAGGTAGGATAAGATGGTCCCTTCCAGATCTTCGAGTTCTCTAATTCTCTAAATCTCCCCATTGGTAATATGATATATTCTAGTGCTGTGCAAGTATGAAATTAATCTAGGAATGAAATAAGTCATACTAAATAATTCAACTAATACAGAAAAAGTATATATCAAAAATCATTCAACCTGGAAGTAGCTACTCTTTGATATGTTGTTGAATTTTCTTCTATACATCTCTCTATGCCTATGTGCCCAAAGATGTATGCATACAATTTTTAATAAATAAGATTGACCATACTTGCTGTTCTGTAACCTGCTGGTCAAAGACTTAATTTGCTGTTACTAAAATTATAAATTCATACACATACCAGCTGGGATCTGGGTGCTGTTCAGTAATCTCTTAGTCACCTCAGTTGGCTTTTTCTCTGCTGTTCTTCAGATGGGCTATTTCAAGGTGTCCCTCATTTCCTTAAGCTTCAGCCACATCCACCCTCCTTTTTCTATGAGCAGATGCATGTATTTCCAGGGAAAAGAGAAGGTGCCTCCTTGACTTCCTGAGGTCAGACCAATTGATGTGACTCACCTGCTTCCTGACATGATGGAAGGTGCTTCTTCTCCTGCTCCTGACTGACTGTGTTCAGGATCCCAGCCTCTCCCATTGTGGCACGGCCCTACCCAGCTCTTTCATACTGAGCTCCTCAAAGCTCTCCGCACTCCAAAGCCACCACTAGCCTCACCTCAGTTCTTTGAACTGACCCACCTCCTTCCTGCCTTCGGGTTCTTGTTCTTGTCCCTGTCCCTGAAATGCCCCAGAGCTGCCTCCTTCTCATCCTCCAGATCATCGTTTAGATATCCTTTCTTTGAGAGTGCTTCTCTAACAGTTTCCATAAGATGTTTCTTTGTCTTGTTAGATTCTCCTTCAGCACCACACTTCTTTGACAGCATTTATCATAGTAGGTGAAATTCAATTCTTCGTTTGTTCCTTTATTTGTTGTCTGTCTTCTTTGTACACTTGTAAACTACTATGGTCAGAAACTCTGTTTTAATCACAAATATAGTACTCAGTACCTAGTAGCATACCAAATACTGTGACCATTTATTGAATGGATGAATGAACAATATCTTCCTAGCTTGGATGGCCAATTCAGTTAAAGAAAAGTTGACTTGATGAATCTGGGCTAATCTTTTAAATATTTATGAATTAAACTGTGTAATATTGCCCCAAGGGCTTCTTGATTCTAATCTGGGTCTTCTTGAACCATGTTCACTGAATTCCCATAGTCAACCAAATCCTCAAGTTCATATGAAAAGTTTGTATGAATATTTTATATAAATTTATTTCTTTCCTTTATTTGTGGTGAGTGGGAAAGTAATATATAAGAATTCTGTTATGAAACAGTCCAAATTTCATGGATGCGATATTACATTGGAAAGTCATGCTGCCTGACATAAGGCTCTGTAGACTCAAGGTTTGTCACAGTCTGATATAAATGATCATAAATCTCAGATTTTCACAGGCATATGAATCTGGGGGTTGGAAAAATTTTAATTTGTAAGGCGTGTTATTCCTGTCACCACACCTTGGGTTTTCATTTCCACTCTATTAAGGGCAAGAAGGAAAAAATGCATTTGAAAAACAATTGTTGATCAAGTCTGGTGTTTGCCAGATAAATACTGGCAATAATTCAGCCACTGAATAAGGAAGGAGTACATTTGTATGCAATTTATATTTTATACAGCAGTCTAGCTAGCACACAATAATACAGTCATGCCAAGTAGTTATTGATGGGGTGTTGTCTAGCATTTAGTTGAAAAATTACAAAAAAGGTAAAAGGTTATGTCATCTACATTGTTGTTACAGAAATTTAGCTTTTACTCAATTAGCTTTTCTCATAGAAAAGAATTGGGTATAGTTCTTTATTTAAACTTTTTTTTCAGATTACCAAAATGATACATGCTTGTTAAAATTTAGAAAATGCAGGAAAAAAGAGCAGAAGATAAATATCACCCATAATCACAACACCCAGAGATAATGGCTGTTTTAAAACATACTGTGTATATAGGTTCTATATAATTGGAATTATTCTATAAATACTGTTTTATAGTCTTTTCCCTCAATATTGTGAAAATTTTCCCATATCATTAATAATTTTCCTAAAATATGATTTTCACTAATTTCATAGTAATATGTCATACTGCTGTATGATAATTTATTTAATCAGTCCCTAATTATAGGGGAATTAGGTTTCCTACTTCTATCTTATAAATAATGCTATAAGGAACATTTTTGGAGATATAACTTTATATGCATTTTTAAAATTATTTCTTTACTGTAATTTCTTAAAGTGGAATTATGAGTCAATGGGAAGTCAGCACAAGTAGACCTAGTTCTTTTAAAAGTATGTCAAGGGAAATTAGAAGGAAAAGAATCATTGATGGCCACCATATCTTTTAAAAATATTCCTATTCCTTCTAGGAGATATTGGCAGACTAAGCTGAGGGAAGCAGCATTCAATTGTCTGGTGAGCATTGTAATAAAGGCACACCTTGTTCATAATAAAGTAACTTGGTATAGAGAACCTTGAGATCCAAGAACTTGTTCTATAGTGTACCACTGGACCAGGAAGGCAGGGACCAGGTATAGCTCACTCGCTCTCATGTCTGAAGAATTTAGGAAATTGCCTGGTACACAGCAGTAACTTAGGAGATATTTAGTGAATGAATGAACCATTATTAAATGACTACAGTTAAGAATTTTTAGATCCTAACAGCTCATCCATGCATATCAGGAGCTGATTTGTTTACTGACTTTCTGCATGGAAATGGCACCATTTTGAGAAGCATATGAAAATTTTAATCTTACTTTAGTCTTGTTATTTACTATGTGACCTACTTGTTCTCAGTTTCCTCACCCATAAAATGAGACTCTAGTACTCAGTTTTACTAAAATTCCTGTAATTTTAAAGAAATTATAATCCAAAATATGCTCTTTCCTCCTCCTTTAAGTTAATCTATTAATTTTGAAAGACAGAGGCTTTAGCAGTGCTAGAAAAATGTATTTCAGGAAAGTCCGGGAGAACCGAGAGGCTTGTTTGGATAATAATCATGATAGATGTGGATTGGATTCTCAACCCCAAATAACCTAATTATTTTGGTTATTCGAATAGCGATTTTGAAGTTTATATCCCCAAGATATTTCTTTCAAATATAGGGAAAAAAACATGTATTTTGGCATTTATTTTTGAAAATATCAATATTTTATTAAAGCATTTTCATTTCATCAAAATATGACTTCAAGGGGCTTAGTCCATATCTGACCTTTAAATTCAATAGCACTTTTTGTTTATCTCCTTAGTATAAAAGTAAATCATGTTTTTATTGTAGAAACTGTGGATATTTCAAAGAGGTAAGTACATTTTATTCTCTTCCCAATCTTGCTCTGTTGAGAACTGTAGGGGTCAAATATTTTAATAACAAGCCACTTCTTTTTCTGGGAGAATATTTAATGTGATCACTGTGTTAAAGGTTATATTTGGGCACAAAGAAGGAGCAATTAATTTTGAGCCCCTGAAGGATAAGTAGTATGTGTGTCAATATCCCCTGAGGGTTTGTTGGTTCCTTGAAAAAAGGGGGCGATGTTTCATTTTCTCTGTAGTCTGAAAGCCCACTTCATTGTTCAGCACATAGTAGGTGCTTATTCTTCAATATCGCATAGGGAAGGAGAAAACTCTCCTTGCTCTCTTTTAGGGAGAAGAGTCTAATTTTCTAGCCCCATGGATATGCACAGAAGTCTTTCTATGTTTATAAATCCCTCTCCACATGGGTAGCCAGTTTAAACACAAAGAAATTCCCCTGGAATAAAATTATTCCTGCATTCCTTGCATCCCACATTGGAAAGTACTCAGTGAGTATCAGCTAAAAAGCAGCCATGTCAGGCTGGCTGGCAGGGAATTAGCAGTTATCAGCTCTGAGGAGATTGAAATTGTGGCTGTTTATCTTTGGTGTTTACAGCCCACCTGTCACCAAGGGAGCCCAGTGTTTTTACCAACCCAATTAGGTTTGTTACGACAGCCAGCGAGGAAAGTGAGTATCTTGCAGTGTCCCTGCTTGGCCAGGATGTTAGGAAAGTAGGAGAGCCTACACTGTGGTTGGAGCAGTACACTGTCACCCTCTGCCTCCAACGCTTAGAGGAGTAGAGGGCTTTCACACTATCACTCCCATCGTTCATTGTGAGTGTACTATTTGTGAAGTTCAAAGCAGATGCTGGAGATATAAAACACATAAACAGAGAAGGTGAGCTTACACTTCTGAGGGTCAAATATGGACTGGGTACTTTGCTCAGATGTTTACTTTCTCAAACTTCTTGATTTCCCATAGTTTTCAGGCAACTGGTATTTCCATGTTGCAGAGGAGGGCACTAAGGCTCAAAGAGGTGAAGTAGTCTCCTGAGGTCATACAGTTTCTGGCCTGATACCCAAAATCTGTGCTGGACCACTAATCTGTACTGCCTCCACAAATCCAAATTTATTTTAAAATAGTGCTGATTGTATGGAGGCTTTTATACAGAGATCTTTAGTCTTTAGTCTTCACAATAATTTAGTGAGGATGGTGGACTTGTCCTTATTTTACAAATAAAAAAACTCAAGTGCCAAGAAAGGAAGCCACTTACCCAAGGTCTCTCAGCCTTTGAATGTTAGAGCTTAGATCTGTGTGGGGCCAAGTACCATGCCTTTCACGCTCATTCCCAGTGTCCCCCATGCCCTTTAGAACCTCATCTTTGAGATGTGTGTAGACAGATGCAAAGAGATTTAGAAGTCCCCATCTGTGAGATTTGGAGATTATTTTTGTGAGTCCCAAAAAGAGAAAGATTATGTTTGTAAACTATTCCTCTGGGTGTGATACCCTTTGATTGTATTGAATTTAGTGAGGGGCCTCAGATTTAGTTTACTTGGTAAAATCAGTTTAGGGCTTCTGATTGGGCTGCGTCAGTAAAGCATAACTCAGGTTGAGTCCCCACGCCCTTGGTGGGCTGATACAAAAGGACACTCACTCAGGAAGACACACAAGAAGAGAGTAAGCTCTGTCATGTTTGATCCTGGGGCCCCGGGGAGAGATGAGCTATTTGCCTGAGAGCTTCCAGCTGACCTTGGGAAGAGAGTCGAGACAGATGTAGGAATCCCTGAGAGACAAGCCCTATGCCAGCCTGCAGCTGGATCAGGAAGAAGCTGGGCCCATGGAGCCTCAAGAGGGAAAGGAAGCCCAGAGGGGAAGGTTGAAACCCAGCAGAGATCAGCGACCATCTTGCTTCAACGCGTGGCAACTGACTTTGGTGAGAAAGTAACCTTGAGTTGGATTCTTTAGGACCTTGTAACTGTAAGCTTTTACCCCAAATAAATACCCTTTATAAATGCCAACGGATTTCTGGGACTTTGTATCGGCACCCCTTTGTTAGGCTAATACACCATCTAAGACTTCCATACTCATTAAGAGTGATATTTATGGGAGAGACTACAAAATCAACCAGAGAGCAGCCTCTAAGGGTATCTGTGCCATAGAGCGTTACTTTTATACTTGTGAATCCCCTTGGGGATAATCCTGTGAGAGTTTTGCAGGCAAGGCAAAGATGGAGCTAGAAGATAAGACCATAAGCCCCAAAGAGGCCTCTTTTTCGAAAACCAGGAAAGGCTTAAAGCAGAAGGACTAGCTTAAGCATATCAAAAAAGAATTAAAAGCAGGGCTCTGGCTGTAGAGACTGTGGCATTTGTCAGGGAAGAGCTATTGACATTTGCTTCTGGCCTGAGAGGTTTTGAAGCATCAACAATGCTGTCCTTAAAGACAGAATGCTCAAAACTGGTCCCAGAGGAAAAAAGAAAGGGCAAATGTAATCCTGGAAATGCATACATGCAATAGCCACGCTCACTTTCCAATGGACAGTCCAGTTTCCCTCCCTTCCCTTCATAGCTTATGTTCCCAGACTTCCAGGCCCATTGGCAAAAGAGGAACTGGATGATGCTTAGTTACATGAGCATTTATTGAGCTCCCTATTGTGGAGGTAAAAGAAATATGAAATAGACTGAAATCCCGTCTTCAAACATGATAAATTAGTTGATGAGATAAAACATATACACAGGTTAGAATGTCTTCACTGTTGGAAGGTACTCCTCTATACTCCCAGAGAAATTACTTCCGAGAAATTGTTTCCTGTTGAGACATCAGAGAAGACTTCCTAAAGGATGGAACATTTTAGTATTTGAGCTGGTTTTAAAGACTGTAGGATCTGGAAAGTTGCAAATAAGAGAGGAAGGTGTGTAGGGTGGTCCTGGCATAGGGGAAAAAACAAAAGCAAAAGATGCAAATAAAATAGTGTTCAAAGAGAGTAGGGCTCAGTATACTAAGTTTAGCTCAAAAGAGAACAGGAAATAACGCTCGACTTTACCTAAGTACTTTGTTCCAATAATTATGCTAAGTTTTTCACAGGCATTCTCTCATCTAATATGCACAGCATCCCTGTGAGGCAGGTATTAGTATCTTCTTTTTTCTGAGAACAGTGAGGCCTAGAGTCATTAATAACTTAGTAACTTGCTCAAATCTTAAGGCAATGGCAGAGTCAGAATTTAAGCCCAGACAGTCTCGTAGTGAAGTCCTAATGTTTAACCACTTATACTATTCTATACTACAGTAGTCCATTGAGATTGGAACATTAGCCAATAGTGGAAAATAAAGCTAAAAAAAATGATTATTGTAACTATTACCTGCCTCCAATGACTATTTTCAGTGCAAAATACTAGGCAAATTGTTTGTTCCCTACAACACTTGTATAAGATATTATCAGTCTCATTTTAAGATGAGGAAATTGAGAGAGTAACTAAGTTGATATAAAGATATTAAGTAAGTGATAGAACTGAGCTTTGAACCAGTGACCTCCATCTGAACTTCTAACCATGACTTTATATTGCTTCCCAAGACGGAGACCGGGTGATAAAAAAGCCTTGAATGCCCAGCCAAGAAGTTGGCATTTATCCTGTAGCCAACAGGAAAACATTGAGGGTTTATGAGCTGATGAGTGACAATAAGGGTTTATGATCTGGACTTTGGGATGATTAATCTGGAATTGGTATTGGATTGATTGCAAAATGGAAAATAGGATCAGTGAGACCAATTCTGGGACAGCTGCAACAGCCCATGTAAGACATCCTATCCAGGTGAGATGTGTCCAGGTGAGTGGTCCTGAAAGTCCAATACAGACTATGAGAAGGACAGAAAGAAAATGTATGGTGTGGGGTTTATGGATTTCAAGAGTGCTCTTTGGTGCTTTGAAGTCTAGATCTCTTTCTGGAGGGGGAGGCTGTCTGTAGTGGAATTCCTGGCCAGGCAGCAACTTGAGCTAGCTATTTAGTATGGAGAGAACCTGGAACTGTGATTACCAAGTACTGGGCTGCAGCTGCAGCCACCAGAATTAGCCTGGCCAGATGGTGACTGGCTGTTCTCCACGGACCTCAAGAGAGAGTACAACAAATATCACAAGTGAGAGGCACATGGTTTCCCATGAACACATCAGAAAACTTCTTTTCTAAGTTTGAATCTCTAAGGGCATTTTCCTCTCATACTGCCTCAAGTACATTAACAGATTGATAATAGTGAAGAATACTTTATGAAAATTAGATTTCTTTGGGGAGGAGGCCAGCTGATGGGTTATCTGAATATATATCCTAATATCTAAAAAGTCCTTCCAGCAATTTAGAAGATGAAAATTTCTCTGTTAGTACAGTATTAGTCGAAACTATTTATAGCTTGGCAAAAGAGCCATCGCAAATACAACTTAATTCTCAGCTGACAAGAGACAGGATGTTAATTAGATCTTCCAGATAATGATAATGACCATTTACTTGTACCAGGCATTTTCCCATATGTAATAGTATGAACTCTCAAAATCACACTCTTGGAGTGTACAAGAAACATAATCTTAATTATTTTCTTTAATAAAATAATTTGACTTTTATCCCATATTTTATCTAGTGACCAGACTATCATCTATATACTTCCAAGAAAGGTTCAATTCAGAAGTGTCCTTAGTCACTTTAGGTTTAGAATTCAATCATGCTCAGAGTCCCCTCTCCACCTTGTTCCTCTTTTCCACCCAGGGAAGACACTAAGCCTGGGAGGTCTTACTTGGCGCCAGCTGGGTAACAGCAAGAGTGGGTGGCCACTTTTCTGCCTGGACCTGCATTCAGTGTAAACTCGTCTAACACTTTGACTCACCTCCAAATTGGGACTGGACAGTCTACCAGTTCTAATTGGGCCCCATTAAACCCCTGGCTCTGGTAACCCAGGGAGGGGAAGTTCAATCCTTCCCTCATTCCCTTTCCACACAGCTGGCATCTGACACAAACCACCTTGTCCCCACAACAGGAGCCTTTGCAGGTCCAATTATTTCTCCTTGCCAGCTAACTTTTACTTCCTACTCAAGACTCGGGATGGATACCCCTCCTCACAACACTCTGAGGCTCTGGGAGACTCGGGGATATAAAAAGTCCTTCACTTTGTCTCCACACCCCTGTGTGCCTGAGAAATTGTCATTTTTAGTCATTGGTCCATTTCTGAGGAATCCCACCCCCAGGGCAAATGGTGAGCCCCTGTCTGTCCACCTGAATGTGGGTGAGGTGGAACAGAATAAAAGAAGAAATTGGTAAATACCTCTAGTTAGGATTCTGATGCACACGACATCTCATTTAATCGTCACAATACCTCTTTGGCGGTAGGAATGATTTGGTGAAAGAAATGAGGCTTAGGAATGTCAAGGGATGTGTTAAAGGTCCCACTGAAGCCACTGGCAGCACAGAAGTTTGACCACATCTGTTTGACTGCAGAGCTCTTACCCATCACTATGGATAGCAGAGACTGAAGCTGGCTTATAGAGCCTCACTTAGAATTCACTTCTCAGCCTACATATTTGGGACTGTTTTGTGACTCAAAATACCTTATAATTGATCTATTTATTCTTCCATTACCGGCTATTAGGGGCAATAGTTAAGCTGTGTCTGCCTCGTGGAGTTCTCCTTCATAAATAATGCCATTATGCTGAGATTCCAATAGGCATCACCATTTTTTTAATGGATTGGAAGGAATTCCAGAGGGCCACTGGTTGGATTACCACTTTGTTCCTTCCAGGTCCCTTGGAAGCCAGTCTTGTCCTGAAGGAGATATTCTGACATGATAAGCCTGGGAGGTCAAGGCCTAGCCTCTGGCCCTTGGTCATCGACCTCATCATAGCCATGCCCTGAAGTCAGGCTCTTCTCCATCTTCTGTTGATCTTGCCATCGGTTAAGTAGCATCAAGAAGGGGAGTTGCAGTTTTAACTACAGTTGAGATGTTCAGAAGAAAGCAAAAGTTACTGGCAAAGATTGGACTCAGTAGCTCCTGGTGTAATTGAAAAATTGTGCTTGCACTCCAAATTAAGTGTACATTGAGCTATTTAGGCAATGTAATGTGGAAATATCTTGACTTTAGATGACCATCAGAGTCATTTCCCTGCTCCTAAAGTTCACCAAGAAAATCAATAGTAATATTTCCTCAACATGTTAGTAGACTAAATTACTTATAGAAATAAGAGGAACCATTGATACTTTATTTTTAGATTTTTATTTTATTTTTTTCATTGACTAGATATTTGTTAGTTATGTTAAAGCTGGTCTCCTTAGTGCACACTGGGAAAAAAAGTATGATCTCTGGCTATGAAGAATATATAAGGTAGAATGGAGAAAAGGGTACCCATAATAAAGGAAATGTGCCCCCACTAGAATCACTAAAATGAAAAAGATAATACCAAGTGATAGCAAGGATATAAAGCCACTAGAACTTACACTCCTGGTGGGAGTGAAAATTGATAGAATTTTGAATAATTGCTTAGCAATACCTACTGAAGTGAATATATGTATATGTTCACATTTAATGTAATATGTAATATGTGTATAGTTATGTATAAATAACGTGTGCAATGTGTATATGAGTGTATGTGCTCAATCAATTCCACTCTTGGATATGTTTCGCAAAAGACATAAATAAGTATGTTCATATAAGACTATTTATAAAAGCACAAATGCCCTTCAATAGTAGCATAAATAAATCCACTATAGTGTATTTATATAATGGACTACTATGTAGCAATGCGAATGAGCAGTGAGGTCACCCAACATGGATGGATTTCACAAAAATATATTGAACAAAAGAAATCATACAAAGGAGAGTATAGTGTATAATTCCATTTATTTAAAAATAGATTTTTAAAAAATATGGTATTAAAAATCAGGATAGTTAAGTTTTTGTGGGAAGAAAGTAGGAAGGGGCATCTGGGTTCTGATAAATGTTCTGATTCTTGATCTAGGTACTGAGTAGATAGGTATGCTCACCCTGAATATATATTGTGCTGTTTTGCACTTTTCTGTACATATGTAATATGTCAAAATATTCATTTTAAAATGGCAATATGTGAAAAGGATCAGGAGAGGCACAGATGGAAAAAAAGCAGGAAAAACTAGATATTATTAACAAATTAATTGGGCATAAATTGTAAAATTATATTCAAATGAGGAATGCCACATATGTTGACTCTAAAATAGATTTTAGATTCAAATCTGTCACAAGACCAGGTATATCATCCGAGATGTCCAATGCTAAACCGTGACTATATGTACAGGACACCCTCAGAAAAACCATGATATAAACACAAGGAGAGTGCCTTTTCCTTTTTACTTTTACCCCAAGGTTTTAGAAGTTGAGTCCTCATCTCATCTTCCTCTTTGGGGCTGTCCAGAATCTTTTATTCATGCTGCACATTTCACCACAATTAGGTGACCTGTTTGGCATTATGAGCCTGAGTCAGCCCATTTCATATCAAATGGAACTGGTCTATATTTAAAAGAAGGAAATCATAATGTACCAGCATGATCTTGGAGTTTAATCACTGGGTTGAGAGCTCCAGGCCCCTAGTTTCCCTAACATGCCTGTTCTCCCTGGCTTTGACTCACAACCATGTGTTTTTAAAATGGACAAGGGAATGAGCATAAAAGCAAAATTGCTGGTGACTAAGAATAGTAGCCAGCAGTCTGTGAAGAATGCAGTGCTCCAGGGCTTAGCCAAAAAGCCCTGGACGCCTGGGTGCTACGGTCATGTGAAACAAGCATTGGGTTAGAGGACAGATATGACCTCCAAACATTTGGTGGGCACAGATCTGAGCTCCCCAGAGCTGGTCTCTGAATCCACTATGATTAAATGGACTTGCCACATTTGTTAGAGGCTTGTATTTAAACATGAGTATTGTATGGTTTAGTAGTAGCAGTGACTTTATTTTTTTCTACCTTTTATTTATTATAATATCCATGAGAGGACAGGACCTGTTTCTCAAGTTTGCTGCCACATCTCCAGCATTTACCAATGAAGCCATGTGCTTCTACACAATATATACTTGTTATTTGTATTATTTGTTATTTGTCTACTATCTGTAATACATAGCCAACCTGAAGATTCTTTGAAACCAGTTCTGAAAATAGGGGCAATCCTCAATTCCTTAGATAGTGCATAAAGCAGTAATTATTACCAGTGAGCCCAGAAAAATATACTGCCTGTTCAAGGAAACCAGTGCAAGCCTTGGACAATTCAGCAGACTGGCTCCAGAGCTCTCATTTTACAACCAGAGATGATTTAAACGCTAGAAGTAATAGCAATAATTAAGTATGTGTTGGTCACTATGCTGGTCTCTTCACCTGCATTATAATTTAATTATCACAACAATCCATTGAAGTACCTACTCTTCTTAGCCCTATTTTACAGGTGAGAAAACTGAGGCACAGCGAGGCTAAGTAACTTGTCCAAAGTGGCACAACTGGTTTGGTGGTTGAGCCAAGATTTTAACCCTGCAGTACAAGCTAGTCCTACCTGCTCTAGTATCCTTTTACCTAAGTCATCATGGTGTAGTAATTATTGAAGAAAGTAGATGGTTTGTTCTTAATCCATTTAATTTCCTGATTATTGACTAGAAATGAGCTCCTGCTTCTTGACTAGAAATAAGCTGTCCAGGCACTTCTGGGTTTTACCCACAAATGTGGTCCTTGCTTGGCTGAGCGGCCACCTCTGTTACCTGCCTCTGATTGGAGCCGGGAAGTAAATGTCACAGCATGGTCTACCAAAGTCAGATGGCATGGAGGAGTTCCCAGGGCTCTGAGCATCCCTGTAGGTATTTTAGCATCCACGAGAGCCAAAGGCTAAGAGCATCCTTTGATCTGGTGTGTTTAGGCTTAGTTGTACCTGATGTTATCAGGAAGTACAATGACCCTTTCTGGGCTGGGAGGTGTCTCTTAGCCCTCAGGAGCCATTTGCTCCATGAAAAAGCAGTACTGTGGCTAAGACAGTCCTATGTTGATTGATGTCTTTGGTATGCTCTTCTGGAACACATGATTTCAAGGACAGAAATTCTGTATGTTAAACCTCCCTGTGGAATATTTAGGACTCTTCCAATTGTGAGTATCAAAAACTTAAAACTGGCTTGGGCAAAAAAAAAAATACTCTTAAAATCTAGGTTCAGTTCTGCTTCAGGTATGGCTGGATCAAGGAATTCAAGTCATGTCATTGGGGATCTATCTTTCTATCTCCATTTTTTGGATCTTCTTTCTTCCTCTATTTGTAGAGAGTTTCACCATGACAGCCATAGTGATCACAACCAGGTGCAAACTTAGGTGATTTTTCATGCTTAAAACCTCAGAGAAGGATCCTTTCTCTCCTAGTGTACGTTTTAGTCCTTAAACAAATACCCTAACTAGACTAAGGATAAAATATAGATCCCTGGGACAGGAGGTGGTAAATACTTATAAAGTGTTTTCTATGTGCCTGTAACGGTTTAATGCTTTATATGTATTAGTACCTTCAATATCCCCTTGAGTCCTCTGAGAGAGGTATTATTATTATGATGTCCATTTTACAAATGAAACTTATGTACAGAGAGATTAAGTAACTTGTTCAAGGTCATATAGCTTATAAATGATGAGCTGATCTTTGAACCCAGAGGAAGTCTCACTATGCTCTCAACCACTCCACTATACCACAAAGTCATGGAACTGATAGCCCCTCCAGATCGGAAAGAAGCAATTATTTAAAATAAAACTTCTGGGTAGCATACTCCTCCCATTTATCCTATAAGGTAGTTGAAACTCAGAGATTAAGAGACTTTTCTAAACTCACACAGCTAAGAAGTAACAGAATTGTGTCTTGAACCTCAGGCTTCTAGCAGCAAATCAATAAATATCTACTGAGCTTTTGTGTGCCAGACTGTGTGCCAAGAGCTGTGGGTTTGGAAGAGGCATAAGCAGTGTGCCTATCCTGGTATGTACATTGTAGTTGGCAAGACAGGAGAAATATAAAACACTGATGGATAGAAAGTAGTTGCTCCACAAATATAGAAGTTACATTTGGCTGGTGGGCAACTTTTTTTTTTTTTTGCGGTATTGTGAAGTTGGGAACTGAACCTAGGACCTTGTATGTGGGAAGCCAGCACCACATTGGCTTCCCTGAGTTGTTTTTTTCGTTTGCTGTGTTTGTGTTTGTTTTTGTTGTTTTTTTTCAGGAGGCACCGGGAGCTGAACCCAGGACCTCCCATGTGGGAGGCGGGCGTTCAGCTACTTGAGCCACATCTGCTCCCTGGTGAGCAACTCTTGAAGGTCATGCTTCCATCTCCTTTAGGATGTATTCGCTAACAAGACACACCTAGCATATAAATCTAGAATTAAAAGTGTTAAAACAAAGAGCTATGGCCAGGGAGGAAGCATGAGTTTTCTGATTGGACATCATGGGATCTCAAGCTTCTTCCTACCTCAGGAAGTTCAGGCTTGAGGTTCCCTGGACTTGGCTTTCCTTACCTCAGGCTTCTTCACATGCCCATTCTGACTCATCCTTTACCTTCAGCTCCAAACTCCCTCCCACAGGGAAGTGCTCCTTGACTGTCCTCTCCCACTGCTTGTCTTCAGGTTGGTCCTCCTGGCCTCGCATGGCTCATACAACCCACCTGGTGCTACACCAATGACATAACCGATCACTCCAGTCTCTCACACTGGAATGTAAACTCCATGAGGATCAAAACATATCTGTCCCTTCTACTGCTGTATCCCCAGCCCTTAGTTCAGTACTTTGCTCAGAGTTCCTGTCCAATGTATCTACTGGAAGAAGGGAGGGAGGCAGAGAAGAGAGAAGGGTATGCATCATAATAATTATGAAAGTGAGACCAACTAGCATTTGTTGACTCTTCATGATGTCCCAAGCTTCGGATCTCCTTTGATCTTCATCACAACCCTGGAATATATAGTTAACCATCCCTGTTGTATACATGAGACCAAAGCCTGGAGAGGTTCAGTAACTTGCCCAAAGTCACTCAGCCAATAGGTAATACATCAGGGATTTGAACTCTGTGTCTAGCTTCAAGGTTCTTTTTACACTCCATACTACCAAAGGTATTTCGGGCTGCACAATCCTTTGCTGTAGGCGGCTGCCCTATGCATTGTAGGATGTTTAACAGAATCCCTGTCTTCTACCCACTAGGTGCCAGTAGCACCCTCTCCTGCAGTGTGATAACCAAAAATGTCTCCAGAAATTGCCAGATGTTCCTTGGGAAGCAAAATCATCCCTGGTGGAGAACCATTGACTTAGAGAAATAAGCCACAGCCTACAGAAAGCAGATTAAAATTTACCCCATCTGAAAAACAAGTTTTTTCTAATCCTTGAGTTTATAAACGTTAGCCTTCCTTTGCTGAATTCAAATTAAGACAACTTTCTAATCAGATGCACTCCGTATTGACTACCATGAGTCTCTGCTTAGACTTTTCAGAAACTTGATAATTAGTGAATTCCAACTGCCCAGGCCCCCTCCCACCAAGCCTGCCATGGTCTCCAAATGATCCATTCACTCAGACTTTGAATCTGAAAAGCAAAGAGAATAGCCTTGATTTCAAGGGAAGGCAAACAGCAAAAATGATGTCTCAGACTTACAAGGGGAAATTCTTATTTGATGGAAGGTTCTCCCTAGCAGTCACCAGCCCAGAGAGAGTTCTCCAACTAAATTTTGTCTTTTCTACCTAATTCATTTATCCTCCATTTCATTAAAATAGGAAGTATCTTCTGTGCCTGTTATTAAATGCAAAGGGGAGTTTTTAAACACTGAAACATTTTACTAATGATTTTCTAAACTAAGAACAAGAAGATGGTCTAGAGTAGTAAAGAAATTGGTGACACCTGGTGGTGGACCGCATAAAACTTGTTAGAGTTAAAACAGCATCTTTCTTAACGTTTTTGAGAATAATCTGTGCTATTTCAATTAAGTACCATAAAGTATTTTTGGCTCACAGCTGTTTTAATGAGCAGGGCAGGAGTGTATAATTGCAAATGGTTTAGCTGTGGAATTCAGAATAGCTAATACATTTTTTTTTCAGCATGTAAAAGTCTGTTGTAGGCAGGAACAAGGAGCAGAGGCAAATCCATATACTTATAGACCTCCATTAAGAATTGGCTTTGGCTCAAGACTTAAATCAGAAATTAATCTTGGGGAGCTTTACAGGGTGGCCCACCTGGAGAGGGTATGGCTGGGACCTGAGCTGCTATAAGGGAGAGTCCTAGCATTCAAACCTAGTGTGGTAAAGGAGTTAGTCAAGAGAAACAGTTGCACATAATAACAGCCCTTGTCATAGCTGCCTCTGCTAGTCCTTCTGCTTGCGTTCACCCTGAACTTTTCAGCAGTTGTCGCGATCGTGTGTGCATGCACACGGATTATGGTGACTAGAGACAACGTGGCTAGTCACAGGCACTCAGAATGCAAGCTGGCTGCCTCAGATGAAAATGCTTCCCTTGCTTTTAGAAACCCATTACTTACATTTTGATTCTTGGGCAGGTTGACAATTGATATTGCCCTGCCCTGTTGTGCTGCTGAGCTTTTCCTTTGACTTTTGTAGCTGTTGAAATGAGTTCTACTAGGAGGATGCTTGTAAAACCTGCTTTTGGAAAATGGTTTAACTCAAAAACAAGAAATGAGCCCAGTGTATGTGCCTTGCACCATCTAAACTCTGTGACACAATGTAATCAAGATACAATCTCTGGGGTGCAAAGTCCAGGGGAGAGACCATATGTTATTTAGGTCTCCTTTGATTTCTGTCATCACCATTTTGTAACTTTCAGACTGTGGATACTGTGCCTGTTATGTTAGGTGTATACTTAAGGATTTCATTTTATTTGGAGAGATCATCAATAGCATTGTGTTTTTAATTTTAGTTTCTGCATGTTCACTGTCAGTATATTAAAATGCAATTGATTTTTGCATGTCGACTATGTATCCTGCAACCTTGCTAAGCTCACTAATTTCGAGAGTTTTTTGATGTATTCCTTGGGACCAGCTGAAGTTGGAGAGGGGGCAGGAACCAGAGAATATGGTGCCTTTCTCTCTGGGAAGTAGCTGAGATGTTATTGTAAGTAAAGTGGGACATTATTAGTTGGCTTGAACTAAGAAAGAATTATATCTGGATGTATATTTATAAAAGATCACTGTGTGTTCACCAATATCCATAGCAGTTTTATTCACAATAGCCAAAAGGTGGAAGTAACCCAAATGTCCATTATGATTTGGAGCTGTATGTACCCCAGAAAAACATGTTCTTAAACTTAATCCATTCCTATGAGTGTGAACCCATTGTAAGTAGGACCTTTTGAAGAGGTCTTAATCCTATTACTGGAGTCCTTTATAGCAGAATGAAATTCAGACAGAAAAAAAGCCACAGAGGGAGCAGCCAGAATCTGAAATTCAAAGGAACCCAGAAGAGAAGGAAGAGGCCAGGAGAGACCACCATGTGCATTGCCATGTGATAGAGGAGCCCAGGACCAAGGATTGCTGGCAGTCAGCCCCAGAATGTCTGTCTTCAGGAGGAACACATCACCTTGATGATGCCTTCATTTGGACTTTCTTTTAACCTCAAAACGGTGAGCTAATAAATAAACTCCCAATGTTTAAGCTGACCCATTTCATGGTATTGGCTTGAGCAGCTAAGGAAACTAAAATATCCATCAACAGAAGAATGAAAACACAAACTGGTATATCCATACAATGGATTTTATTCAGCCATAAAATGGAATGGAAGTTCTGATACATGTTGCAACATGGATGAACTTTGAAAACATTACGCTGAATAAGTGAGCCAGACACAAAATGGCAGTTACTGTTTGAGTCCAGTTCTATGAAATGCCTAGAATAAGCAAATTCATAGAGACAGTAGATTAGGGGTTGCTAGTGGGAGAAGGAAAGGGAATGGGGAGTTATTGCTTAATGGGTTCAGAGTTTCTGTTTGGGGTGATAAAAAAGTTTTGGTAATGGATGATGGGAATGGTAGCACAACATTGTGAGTGTAATTAATATCACTGAATTATACACTTAAAATGGTTAAAATGGTAATTTTATGTTTTCTATGTGTTACTACAATTAAAAAAAAAATCACTGTGGCTGCTGTGTGGAGTATGGATGGTGGTACAGCCAAGAAGCAGAAGGACAAGTTATGACCCTTTGTCAGTCTTCTCTGGGAGATGCTGCTGGTGGGGGTCCCAGTGGCGGTGGCAGAGGGAGAGAAGGCAGAGTCAGGACGTGCTCTGGAGGGTCTGCTTCTGCCCCTGTTTTCCCAACTGGGCTGAGCTGCCCTGTTAAGGGCTAAGAACCCCCAGCCTTTTTTGTTAGGCTTCCAGCACAGTCCCTTCTTTTCCAAACCATCTAAGTTGCTGAAGTTTAAAGTTCAGGCTATCCAAAATCCATCCCAGCTATATTTTGGCTTTTCTCCTATATTATAAATTTCCCTAGATGTTTTGTGAGGGCTGATGACTCGCCGCCCAGCTTTAGAGGGTTTTTGGAGAAGGCTTCGGCCATTTGCTTTGTCAAAGGTTTAGGCCGTTGTTCAAAGTGTTGAGAGGTAACAAGGGTACAGTTTAATGTGCTACAGATGTCTGGGATGGTGACTCAGGCTTCTGGCAGAAATCCAAAGCAGGAAACCTTGCTGCTGCAATTCGTATTCTCTGTGTCTATGCCGGATACGGCTGGAGCTGTAATTGCAGCATTTATAGTGATGTAAATGCAGCCAAACCCCAAGTGAAGCTTACAGATGTACATCATTAGGAGCGCTCTCGGCCTCTTTCTGTGCTCTTCAGAGGCGATTCATTTGTATTCCATTTCAAAGGCTCTGTGGATGGGGACAAGGTTCTTTCATATTGTCTAGCTCAGTTTAAAATCTGCTCTCTGACCTTTTGATAAAAGTTAATAACCAAACCTCTTGTGTTCAACAGAATGTGCTTATAATAAAAATCCTGGTATGAAAAGAAAAGAAAGGGAAGGAAAGAGAAAGAAAGGGAAAGGGGAAAGGAAGGAAAAGGGAAAGAAAGGGAGGGGGAGAGGGAAAGGGAGGAAAGGAAAGGAAAAAGATGCAGATTATCAACAGCCTTTCAGAACTAGATTACACCATTTTCCCTTTGACTCAGCTTTCCATATAGCTTCTTTCTTCTTATATATTTTACGTAACTTGAGCTCAGAAGTCAGAAAGCCCTGGGTACAAGTTTCATCATACATTTCCTAATGCGAAGGTCCAAAAATTTTTTTTGATCTACTTAAATGGATAAACTTTTAGGAATGTAGAGGAAAGATTAAACACCTACTTCTAATATTTAATTTTTTGTTTAATGCATTGGGATCCCAACTGGGAACAGGTACGCACTCAAATGAGCATTTTTCACAAAGGGATTATTAATGAAAGTGTACGTTGAGTGTAGTGAACAGTAAGGATAGTACAGTGAGCTGGAGTTAGAAGCAGCAGACCTGACGCTGCCCTGGACTCCCAGGGACACTGGGAGGAGGCACTTTGCTGGAACCTGGGAGGGAGCTGCTGTCACAGGAGTTGTCGGCCTCCAGGGAGGGTGCCTTGCAGGGCGGGAGCCTGGGGGACCAGAACCCTGAGCTCTCTACCGCCTCCCCCATCCTCTGATCTGCTTGGCTTCCAGTGGCTGAATCTAACCCAAGCCAGAAGCCAGAACCCGAGGGAGCACACTGGTGTGGTCCATTCAGGTCACCTTCTGGAGAGAGGGCAAGTTCAAAAAGGGTGGGAAGTGGGTCTGCAGGGACACATTCATCTATTAAGTGGTATATGCTAAAGTAATATATTAATTTTGACATATTGCCTTTGTTTACTGTAACACCTGCTGAAACTATTTTATTTGCTTTTCATACATCAACTTTGTTTTCATTACTAGAACCGCTTTTGAGTTATCTGGTACAGTTTAAAGAGCGCTTTACTTTTAAAAAAACAGACATTTTTAAATCTTTCTATGATCCCATTACTGGAATTTTCACCCAAGTCACAAATACGCATTCATATTCACTATGAAGTTTTCATTTTCTTGCAGATATATGTTTATATACATTACTGTGTAACTTCTTATGGTTTTACTTTTAAAATGATTTAAAAGATTATGATGATATTTGTAATCATCTTTCTAATTGAGACGTCATTAATAGCACAATGGGGAGGTGGATATGGCCTAGTAGGCCATGATTTTATATTTTAGTGTCCTATCCACTTCATTTTAGGAAAGGCATCTTAGTCATGGACGATACCTTCTGCATTTATAATTACACTTAGTATATTTAGATATTAAGGGGATGGAGAATAGTCCCCTCTACACACACACACACACACACACACACACACACACAGGTACATGCACACAATTATTAACTTCTCAGTGAAGGGGAAGACTTTTTCTTATCTCTATAGTATATGTTGAAAAAATGAATCATAAAGACCCAGGCAGCTGACAAACCCTTGCTTCTCATACTGCTGGACCCACTACAAGCCCTATGCTAGGGACGGGAGAGAAGGAATGAGGGAGCCCTGCCTTGTTTATGCAGTTTCTTGACAAGTGGGGACTTCAGAGTATGTCATGATGGAGGGAGAAAGAAAAAGCCTATTGCCAAAGCTGTGTGTGCATGTGTGTGTGTGAAAAGGAAAGAGAGATTGCATCATTAGGCAGAACATCCCAAAGGGAGTCTGCAAGGGTATAAACTCAAATGCCTACAGAGACCAGGCGAGTCAAGTAAATGCATGAAGCAGGCTGGCTGTTCTGTCATCAGTGTGTTAAATGGAAATGACATTTGCACTCAGTATTGACACCATACTCAGAAGTGTGCATGTGTGTGCATGAGAGATAGGCAGATGGACTATGTCGAACTTGCTCCTTCTGATTAATAGCATAACCGGCAATATGTGGGTCAAACCATGCCAGTAACTTGAGTCTGCCCCAGAAGCCATCACTTAGTGACTTTCTGACCTCTTGTTAAGGTGCAGCTCCTTCGTGGCCACTTCTAAATCTCTTCCTCATTTTATCAATGAGGAATTTGATCCCCATAGGGGTTGCATTTAAGTCACATCCTCATTCTCTTGTGCCCCTTTTGAGACATCAATCTCCCTTCTGTATATTTTTTCTGTACTTAATCCTATTTGTTACATGGACTGTCCTAAAGTAACCAGTTATCCTTGATCTTTATTGGTTTTACAAGAAGAAAGGTGCTCAGTGTCTCAAAGACCGGAATTCTGAGTGATCTGCCCACGGGATCCTGGTGAATTTAACCCTCAGAACAGATAAGCACCGTGATCACTACCCATTTATTTGTGGCGGGCCTTGCTCTTTTCATCTGCTTCATCTGGTTTCAGGGATTACAGGACACTCAACACTCTATGCCTAATGCATTTGACAGTTTTAGTTCAACTTGCAATGTTACAGGTATCCAGTGGAGGGCATGTGTGCCTTTCAAATCGAGTCTGAGCGTACAGTTAGAGGAAATCATTTCAGGAGGCTTTCCCCTAACGTTGGAAGAAGCAAGAATTCTTGGTTATTTATTGCCTTAAGAAAATTTAGACCAGGTTTTCCTTAGCTGAGGGAATTTAAAGTAGAAACTATAGCTGCTGCTGCTGCTGCTACTGATTGTTCTTCTTTTTCTTTTCCTTCTCCTCCACCTCTGCCTCCTCCTTCTCCTTGTTGTTGTTGTTATTATTTGCTCTTCCAGGAAATTGAAGTCAAATTTGAGGGTGATAGGGGATGGTGCGGAGGAAAGTATTATCTGATAAGGCACATTTCTAAAAGGAAATGTGGTGTTTTAGTTTTAATCTCAGACTGTTTTTAGACATATCTTAATATGAGTGTTCAGTGTGTTCAAAGATTAACATTTATCCATTTCATTTATTCAGCCTTATTTACTAAGAAGCTCCTATGAGACAAAGCCTATCCCTCCTCTCATGGAACTTAAATTCTAAGTGAGGAGAGGCAAAAAGAGTAAACAAACAAATGATTCAGATATTAATAACTTCTAAGATGCTATGATAGAGAGTTGGGGTTGAAGGCAATGAAGGACAGGTAATATGAAATGTGCTGTCTCTGGAGGGGGCATCGGAGCTCCCTGAGTGAAGGAAAGGAGCCAGCCATGTGAAGACCTGGGGGAGGGAGTTCCAGGCAGTGGAGACAACAGGCATAAAGGTCCTGGGGTGGAATCACACAAAAACAGACAAAAAGTGAAGATGAAGTGTGGTGAGCTGAGGGGAGATGGGGAGTGAGATGTGAAAGATGTGGCCAGGAGAGTAATCAAGACTTGTAGGCTTTGGCAAGGAGCTCCTGTTTTAGTCTCATAAGATTGTAGAATTTTAATGTTGGAAGGGACCTTGGAAATCATCCTGTCCAGATGTTCTTAAAGCATGCAGAAGAATCTCCTGAGGAGCTGGTAAAATATGAGAATTCTGCCAGAAATTCTGGTCTACGGTGAGGCCTACAGATCCACAACTTCAAGCTTAATGGTTCAGATGCAGGTAGTCCACGGACCATATTTTGAGAAAATACTGATTTATCAGTTAGGGTTCTATGGTTGCCAGCAACAGAAGTCAACTCCAGCTGACTGAAAGGCAATTGGGGAGCTAATAGAAGCAGAGAAAGTTGAACAGCAAGAACCAAAGAAGCTGTAGGAGTTTAGATTTACAGAAAATAGTGAAGAGGAATTTAGATTCACAGAAAATAGTGAAGAATCTTTTCAAGGCTTAGCAATCTAAAGATCAACTCCAACCCAGGTTCTCTGGTGTCGACCATTCACTCATTCATTAACACATCATTTCTGGGCATCTAATAAGTGCTAGGCACTGTGCAAAGCAACACAGATTAACAAGACAGACTTGCCTGATTGTGCCTTTTAAAAAAACAAAAACAAAAAGCAAAAAACATATCATCCTTTCTCCAAATCCATTTATTTGCTTTTTTCCCTCCAAGATGACTCCCTCTTCCATTTGCTCATTGTTTTTTTGCTCGTTGTTTTTTGCTCCTTGTCTGTTTGTTTTCTTTAGGAGGCACTGGAAACCGACTCCAGGACCTCCCATATGGGCAACAGGTGCTCAACTGCTTGAGCCACATCTGCTCCCTGCTTGATTTTTTGGGTTTTTATTTTTGCTCGTTGTCTTGCTCATTGTCTGCTCGTTGTTGTTGTTGTTGTTGTTTTGCATCAAACCCAGGACCTCCCATGTGGGAGGTGGGCGCTCAACTGCTTGATCCACATCCGTTCCCTTATTTGTTTTTTAGGAAAAGTTTATAAAGTACCTACTGTGTACAATGCATGCTGTGTACAAACAGATGCACAAAATCATCTCAGGAAACTTATGCTCTGGTAGGAATGGTACAAATGCAAAATTATAGGAATTCAGAGGAATTAAGAGTTTTCTATGAACCCCCAGGAGTGGGGTGGGTCATCCTTATTCCTCCTGCCACGGCCAGGGAGGCTGTCTCCAGTTAGAGATGCTGTGGGCCGCCCCTGAAATGGAACCTCTGACTTTGATTTTACACCTGCTGTGTTTTAAGTAACACACTCTAGCTGGTTCAACATCCGTGATGGATCATAAAGGCTTTGCCCATGCAGTCCTGAAGTGGAGAGTTGGTGATTTGCCAGATAGCTGGATCACAATGTAGACAGATCAACTGGATGATTCAGGTCCTCAGTAGTCACTGTCCTGCTTGACTCAAGTTTGACTCTAGTCCCCCTCGTCTAAGCTCCACTTTAAGCAAATATCATAGTTGAGGCAGACTGCTTGATGCTGGTGGTGGTGATGTGATAATAATCCATGCATCTTCTTAGCATGAAGTTATCTCATTTTTGTGTGTGGATTTTAATGCAAAAAATAGTTGTCAGATCCTTGTGTTGTTTTTTTTCTATTTATTTGCTGCTAATGATTTATGTTACATTTAGAAAGACCAACTGACTTTAAATTTGAAGAGTTTAACTTTATAAGGCTGTGTACTAAGAGGTAAGAACATGGATTCTGGAGCCAGACCACCAGAGTTCAAACTCCTGCTCTGATACTTATTAACTGTGAGACCCCGGGATGTTGCTGAACCTCTCTAGGCTCTCAGTTTCCTCTTCTGTAAAGTGAGGACTAGTAATGGTAACTACCTTATTGGAGGCATCAGTAAGCTACTGCCCCCAAAATGCTGCATAGTGAGTTTCCTAAAACTCATTTGCTGTTGTTCACATGCATATGAGTGAGCTGGGGGCCAGTGGGTCCAGGCTGAGGTGTCCTGGGGTGGCTCTGCTCTTCACTTCAGGTGGACGTTTGCTCCACGTGCCCCTCACCCTCCTTGCAGCAGCCTAGCCAAGCATGCTCTTCTCATGGGATGGCAAAGGCACAAGAAGGGCAAGTGGAAGCACGTGCTATCTTGTTAGACCTGAGCTCAGGACTGGCACACCATCATTTCTGCCTTGCCCCTGTTGACCAATGCAAGTCTCGTGACCAAGCCAAAGTCAAATGGCAGAGAAGTATACTCTGCCCCTTTAGTGGGAGAAACTACAAAATCACACGGCAACGAGTTGGGGATTGAGTCATGTCCACAAAAGGCATGTTCGAGCTTAATCCACATTCCTGTGGGTGTGAACCCATTTGTAAATAGGACTTTTGAAGATGTTATTTATTAAGGTGTGGACTCACTTGTGAATAGGATCATATTTAGATCATATTCAGATGAGGTCAAATCAAATCAGGGTGGCACTTAATCCACATGACTGGAGTCCTTATGAGAAAGAGGAAATATGGGCAGAGCCAGTCAGTAGAGACCAGAAAGAGAGAGAGAGCTCCATGTGATGGAGGACTGCCATCACCAGAACACTACAGGCTTTGGAAAAAGCATGGCCTTGCTGACACTTTGATTTTGGACTTCTTGCCTCCAAACCTGTGAACTAATACATTCCTGTTGTTGAAGCCAACTAGCGTGTGGTATTTGTCATAGCAGTCCTGGCAAAATAGACACAGAGGGAATGAGTACAGGGAGCAGTGAAGAATCAAGACAAATAATGCCACATACCACACAGGGTGATGGTGAGAGTTGAAAAAATTAATATATGCAAAGGTGCTTAAGAAAGGTGCCTAGCACATAGTAAATATGATATCATTGTACTGCTCTTACTGTTATTCTTTTTCAAATGGCTTCTCAGTCTAGAAAATATTGCAGGAATGATCATTAGCGCCTTGAGACAGAATGGAGCCTGCTTTATAAGCTATTGACATGACTGTTTGTAATAACCACCATCAATATTTGTTGAGTGCTTTCACTTCCATTATCTAATTTGATCCTTAAAGCAAAGCTAGGGAATGCCTTTTTTGCAGGTGGGAAATAGAAGCTCACAAATGCAGAGTGACTCACCCAAAGTCACAGGGCAAAAGATCCTGGGACTTCACCCAAGGTTTGTCTGTGTCATTTCTTGCTGTAGGGAGACCAGTATCTATTGCAGGCCCTAGGTCCCTGCCTCCCAGGTCTTTCAAAATTCTAGACCTAGGATAACTGCCAGTGGCAGTGGCTTCCCCACTGATTGTTCCACATCTTCCCTTGCCCTACTTCCCAATCCATTCAGCACTTATCAGCCAAGGTAATCCCTTAAAAATGCAGTGTTGAACATATCACTCACTCATACAAAACCCCGAATAGCTCACAAAAGCTTTCAAAGTCTCTACATGACCTACAAGACTCTGATGTTCCAGGCCATGTTTTCCTTTCCAATCTACATTCCCTCACAACACACACACACACACACACACACACACACTCTTCCCCTTTCCCCTGCCTCTCCATGTTCTGGCCTCCCAGCGTCCACTCTGGCATGGAGCCTTTGCAAATACTCGTCCCCATGCCTGGCCCCTCTCTGCCCCTTCCCCCAGCTCTCTGCCTTATTAAAGTTGACTCATCCACCATGTCTAAGCTGGAAGATCACTTTCTCAGAAAAGGTCACTCTGACCTCCCCGAAGATCAGTTCCTCATTGTAGGTATCTCTTTACATTGTCCATCAGCCCTAGCAACACTGCTGTGCTCTTTGTTTTCCTGGCAGTGAGCACAATGCCCAATGTGGAAGCTTGGTTGGAGTTTGTTTAACCAAATGACATTGTGATTATAAGGAAGCAAGAGTGTGTTAATTGCTCTGGTCTATTTGGCTAACTTCTGTGCTGCTCTTTGGATGTTGTTTTAGTTTCCTAGGCTGCTTAAAGCAGATACCATGAAATGGGTTGGCTTAAATGGGAATTTATTAGCTTACAATTTGAGGCCAAAAAATGTCCAAATCAAGCTATCACCAAGGCGGTGCTTTCTTCACAAAGACTGACTGCTGGCAATCCTTGGCTCTGCCACGTGGCAAGGCACATGGCGGCATCTGCTGGTCTCTCCCTTCTCTTCCAGGTTTCCTTGCTTTCAGCTTCTTGCTTCCATGGCCTGCCCCCACCCCCATATATATATATATATTCCGTTTATAAAGGACTCCAGTAAAGAGGATTAAGACCCATCCTGAATGAGGTGGGCCGCACCTTAACTGAAGTAGCCTCATCAAAAGGTCATACTTACAATGGGTTTACTCCCACAGGAGTGGATTGGATTGAAGAACATGTTTTTCTGCAGTATGTACAACTTGAAACCACCACAGAAGTCTTTGAGGAGTCCAACAATAACAGCATGGCATTTACTGAATGCTTACTAAGTATCAGACATGATGCTACATGTTTTACAAACACTGTCTCATTTATCTTCATGTTAACCGTAGGGTTCTGTTATCGTCATCTTTACTGCAGATGCAGGAATAAACTCAGAGGGACAGGTTAAACAATTTGCCCAAAGTCAGTAAGCAGTGGTATCTTCCCTGAATCCCCAGTCTGGGTCAGTGACCTCCTCGGTGCTCCCAAGGAACCCGTGGCATTTGTCATTGGCATTATTGCTCCTCTCCACAAGTGACCTCACTCCCTTTCCAGCCTCCAGGTCTATGTTCCTGGCACATATTAGGTACTCAATTAATGTCTGTTGATATGAGATATATTTTCCCTAATATAAACCCACAAGCAACTTTAGAAATTTTCCTGACATACCAAGCTAAATAAAACAAAGCAACGAAATCAGTAGATGTGAGCAAAGCTGAAGTCAAGTGTTACAGTGTCGAGTTTAGCCAGGTAAGCACTAGAGCCAAAATATATCTGAGTTCCAATCTTGCCTCTTTCTCCTATTTGTGTGACTCTCGGGGAGCTATTTAACCTCTCTGTGCCTCTGATTCTCCATGTTAAAAAAAAAAAAAAAGGAATAATAATAGTACCTCTATGACTCCATAGGGTTGTTGTGGTATTGAAAGGAGTTGTGTGGGGAAAAAAAATGCTTAGAACAGTGCTTTTTACATTAAAAGTGCTCTACAAATGTTAACTATCATTTTTACAAATCTTTGTGATTTGGCCCTAAAGCTCAACATTAGTGCCCTAGTTCCTCATGTGTCTGGAATTAGTGTTGACTCTCCTGGCACTGTCTGTGCCATGCCTGTGGCTGAGCTGCCCCTCAGCTCTACTGCTGTCCCCATGCTCAGACCATTTCTGCAAACTGGCCCTGTGGGGAGGTGCTTTCTTACCCGAGACCCAAAGACCCCCCCCCCTTTAGATTGCCTCTGACCAACCTCTCGGGTATCTCCATTTGTATCCTGGAACCTGGCTTCTTTCTCTTGATCTTGTTTGCTCTTTCGAAGAGTATTTAATGTCCAGACATCAAGCTACTTTTGTATGAAACTACTTTTCTTCCCTTAAGATTCTCAGCCAACCATATGGCTTTCATTTCTCTCTGTAGCTAGGGACATTATCTCCCCATGCAGCATCCCTCCATCACATCAGATCTTTTGGACAACCAGGTAAAGCATTTCCCCACTGAGCTCCTCTCACTCTAAAGCCCATGTTCCCTTTTAACTACCCACTGAGTCACCAGAGCCCCATTCCCTACCATGTCGGCCTCTCATTTGTAGAGCCCAGGAGGCTCATAGGCTCCAGGCCTGGGGCCATTTAAGGATGTATAAGAATCACTTGGGAGCTTCCTAAAATGTAGATTCCTAGGCCCTACCCCCTGAGACTCAGATTCAATAAATCTAGTGTGGGACCAGGAATCTGCATTTTAATTAGCATTTTAGAAGATTTGATTAAATTAAGCTTCTTACAGATGTGGCTCAGTTTATTGGCTCAGCTGTACATCTTCACTCACTTCCCCAACCTCCTTTATCCAGAGAAGGAGTAGTGTTTAATTGCAATCATACAGTAAAAATATGAAGTTTCACCTAAGGTACAGGAGCCTAAACTAGGAAACAATCAGCAAATGGTTATTGAATCATGTATTAGTTTCGTATGGCTGCTGTAACAATCACCACAAACTTAGTGGCTTAAAAACAACACATTTATTATCTTAAAGTTCTGGAGGTCAGAAGTCCTAATATTACAGTGTTAGCAGGGCTGCATTCCTTTTAGAGCAGGGGCTCTTAACAAAGTGTCCATGAGCTTGAATTTAAATTTTAAAAAAACATTCTTTTGGGGCTGTGTTGGTACAGGTGTGATATATTTATTAAATAATACACAGGATAGAGTGGACTTAGTAAGGGGTCCATGGTTTTCATCTGACTCACAAAGGGGTCCATGGAACAAAAAAGGTTAAGAACCCCTGTTCTAGAGGCCCTAGGGGAGAATTCATCTCCTTGCCTTTTCAGCTTTTAGAGGCTGCCCACATCCCTT
>JAQZBX010009224.1:0-46506 GCA_029593785.1 Cabassous unicinctus
AATTCACGTGGGCATCCTTGAACTCTTCCTCCCAGACCCGAAGGGCAGCATCCAGCAAGCCACTTCAAGAGTTAACATGGCTTCCGAAAACATAACTGAAGCAGAGATCAGTTTGGGCCCTGGAAGAATCAAGCTTTTTGGTTTAGAATCTGACGAGCACAACTATGCTACTGAAAGATGAGAGAGTCTTGTGGCATTTATCTGATGATTTTGAAAACAGGCAGCTAGATTAACAAAAATCACCACTTGAAATCTTTCTTCAGGAAAGCAAGTCTTTCTAAAAACAGTGCTTTTGGTTTCTCTACCTCCAAGTTGTCAGTACTGAAAAGGAAACTTATAAAAAATAAAGGGCAGTTTCATTTAACGGCCCCGTACTTACTGGGACAAGTTGCTTTAACAGCACTGGGCTGCCTCTCCCGGGATGCAAGCTGTTGTTCTTCGGTACGTTAAGATGAAGGGTGGAATAAATGTGGCTCATGAAAGCAGTGAGAGGGCTGCTAAGCATCAGAGAATTCCCATATTCTAATCATCACGAACTAGGGGTGCAGCGAAAGCAGGGGGGTGCGGGGGCCACTGGCTTTCAGCTCTGCTCTGGAATGCTCAGCTTGTACTGGAAGAGGCTGCCCCCTCACAGGGCTGGATGCGGGTTCTCCCTCCTCCTGCCCTCCCAGCCTCATCTTTCACCAGGTCAAGCAATCCTGACCATCAGGAAGACCCAGGCATCCAGGCCAACAAGTCACAGAGGCATCTGAGTAAAGAGTGCTAGCATATTTTGGTTTTCGGCAACTGGGACAAATGGCAATGCCATTAAGTTTCTAACTTCTTAGTATCATGCTCCAGAAAGTGTGATCAGTTTTCTCCCCCTCATCTTTGTTGATCAAACATGACCACTGCTGGCCTGCAAGAAAAAGGAAAGGTTCTCAAAACTGTTCACTCATGAGTGAAGCAACAGATCTAGAATACGAGAAAAATACAAAAAACCTTGACTACAACCACAAAGCCAAAAAGAAACACACAAAAGCCACTCTGCAAACACTCATTCTCACTACTTTTATTTCAACACTAGCTCCCCTGCCAATTTTCTGAGATTCTTCAATGTAAATAGAGGGAGAGAGTTAGTCTGGGGCTCTTTTTCATTAAATGCTTAATCACTTAGCTCATTTCTATAAATTGGCATGAATTCAGTCTTAACTTCTTTCTGCTTTTCCTTAATCACTTTTTAGGAGAATAATCTAAAGCTCCTAAGAGTGATAAAGTTGACGTTTTTCTCATGAGACCAGGACAAATAAACAACCCAAAGTACGATTCAGTGGTTTAAAAGTTTGAACCCAGATCTATATCTTTTCTTATTTCAAAACAACAGTCACAAAGGTGCAACTTGCCTGCTATGTGTTCTAAAATTACTAATACCCACATGAATCATTGTTTACTATGATCCACAGAGTTTTTCTAACTTACAGCTACATTATTTTTCCCACTTAATACATTTTTTATTAGGGTAAGAATTTGAATTTGCAGTGAATTTAGGAGCCATCTGACTTTAAGAATGCATAATAATAACAAAAGATAAGCCCCACAGTACAGGCCAACGTGGACTACTATAAATCCCTTTACAGCATTTGCAAAGTGTGTCTGTCTTTCTTCAAGGTCTGTTTCTCTATTGTTTGGGACAAATGTAACTTGTACTTGAAAGCCACATTTTAAATTGTTTACAATGTATTTTGTTAAGTGAACTAAATTAAATTTCACATTCGCCGATTACATTACTCATCTGTAACCATTCACAAGAATCTTTAAGAAGTGCTTTTGAACATTTTCAACAATTCAGATTTTTAAGATACTGTCATTTTTTATATTAGAAATTTCACTAAATTGATTGGCATTTCATTTCTGAATATTTGGAGAGCATGATTATTTGCAGACGATTTAAAAGAACGGCTTCAAGTAAATTGCTTTTATTTCTAAAAGCTTACACATTAATTAAAATATATGTGCTAACATCTTTAATGAAGGCCCAGCCAAAAGGAAGTGGAAGTACTTAAAATCACGGACTCTCTCTAGATGTAAAAGGAAAAGAGGGAAAAACAAGAATTAAAAATGAGGACTCCACGTTAAGTGATTAATTGTTCTCTGAGCATGGCTCAGTCACTGGGGTTTCCTTACATGCCAGGCCCTCTCCATTTCAAAGGCATCCTCAAAGGCTATTTTCTCACCAGGAGATGACTACCAAACCCTCAAGGAAAAACTGAGAAGGCTTTAAAAGGAGAAGGAAGCGAAAGGCACATTCTTGGGCACTTTGAATCGCTGTCCTTCTGCCCCGTTGGAAGTGGCCGTCCACATCAACCTCCAGCCAGCAGGCTCCTCGCCTACGGCTCTGCGAAAACCAACTCGTTAACCTAACAAACCAAAAATACCAGGTGGTAAATTCATGTTGGTGAGAACACTGAGGAGCCCTTTATGGAAAGGGGCAAGAATTAGGAGGGCTTTGCCCACATTTGCAACACATTTTAAAAGAAGCAACCAAACGCTGGGGGGAAGGTGCCCACGCCATCGAAAGTCTAGAGCAGAATTCCCTGGGCAACAGGAGTCACCAGCGAAACTCGAAAGGCCTCCAGCACCCTCCTACCTAGAGATTTCCCAAGAAATAATTTCAGAATGGTGGGTGAAAACTTTCCCAACCCCCGAACCCTGACATGCACAACCATGTCCCACCGCTAGGTGGCCGGTTGCAAAGGCAGCGAGCGGGGGGCTGTTTTCGCCCCTTCTTCCGCTCCAGTATCGACGCACTGCCCAGATCGAGGGACAGCCCACCAGCCCCCGCCTTGGTTCAGTCCTATAAAAATGTCACGTTAGGAAAAATAACAAAAATACCCTCCAGCCATAGAACCTAAAGTCACCAAGTAACATTCTACCCTAAAAACCTGTTCACACCAAAGCTCAGCTCTTGGGGCACGGGAACCCTCATATTTTAAACTCTGCTCGCGGTTTTCAAAGCTCTACCTTCCGCTGGAGCTTTCAAAGCAAACCTGGTGACTGCTTTGGAGCGACAAGTGACGACGAAGTTACACCGCGAACGCGGCTGAACTGCTGAATCCCAGCGCTACCCACTCAGCGCGTCTGAACCACAAGGTTAACTGGCTAACTATGAATCGTTTTATTCCTGAACAGAAATTCTTCCTTCATTCATCAATGCGGGTGAATGGAAATATTAAGAAACAGATAAAGGCGGGGAACGGGAGGAGGGAGGTCTGCTCCCCGAGTATCCTCCTCAAGGCGAGACCTGACTACCTTGGGTGTCAAATAAAGCCTCCTCCCAAGAAAGAAAAAAACCACTTCCCCTTTTAGAAAGAAGCTGCACATCAGAGCTCAAACCTTGGCCAAAGAGATGTTACATAAATCCCAGGTGTTCCCAAACATGTCTGTTTACACACACCGTACATAATCATTTTAGGAAGCATCTAAGTTTCTGAACTACTTTTTTTTTTTTCCCCCATCTCAAGGAAGAGTCAAAATATGTGTTTATAGGTTGGACTAAGATCTACCCACTCTATTTAAATAATATTTCCTGCCCAGCTAAATGCAGGAAATCCAATGATATGCACCCAAAACGCATCTAAGCACGCTTTCGGATCTTTTCTTAACTGAGCCAGAAATCAGACACTTATCTCCCCCTCTTTCCACCACCCCCCAAAAAAAATCCACCCCTGAAATCCTAAATCATTCTCTAGATGATCTGTACAGCCTTCTTTTCGCTATTCTATGAACAAGATAATTGCTCAACATCTTACTTTGCCTTTAAAAGGCTTCCTTCCACACGACGGGATTTCCCTAAGAAACATTCCCAGCGGATGGTTTCCAGCAATAGCCTCTATCAACTCAGCCTGCGCAAGCAAAGACTTGGCTTCTGCTAATTCCACCACCACACACACACACACACACACACACTCCAATTCACACTCACAGAACCATCCCGGGCCGCCTCGAGATGTTTTCTTTGCACGTTTGCCCATCTCTCCCCGAATCGATGCCTTTCCAGCTGACCCTTCAGAAGCTACCTGGATGGCACGGTCTTGCACGGTTAGTGCTGGAAACTAGGGAATATTTTAGCACCTAATCTCTGCAACCTGGGTATTTCTTTCTCCTTCTCTCTGCCCAAGTCCAAATTCTCGGATCCAAAGGGCAGAAGCCCTGGAGCATTTGCAGAGGTGTCCTGCTCCGCACCACTCCCTGCGAGCATCCTGCACACTCCCAGCCCACACGCCACCCGCACCCCGGCCCGCGGCGAATGCGCCAGGCACGCACCGACCCGGCCTCTTACCTTCCCTGGCTTTCAGCAAGACCGTGTTGGCCACGATGTTTTCCAGCTCCATTGACAGTCGGCAGTCAGCGAGGGAGCCGGCCGGCGGGGCTGTCAGCGCCTGGGGTGCTGCCGCTGTGCTGCCGCCGCTGCCGGAGCCGGGAGCCAGCAGACCGCCGTGCCTACCGCATTATTCCTCTCCCAGCCCTCGGAGTTCTCCCCTCTGCACAGAGGAGCCGCCGCCGCCGCCGCTTCTTCCTCCCTCTGTGTCCCCCCGCCCCCCTCCCTCAGAAGTCTCCCCCCCACCCCCCACCCTCCGCGTTTCTCTGTCACTCCATTCTCCTCCCCTCCGGCTCCCTCGGATGCTTTAATGCCTCGGATGCTTCTGCCTCCCCTCCGTCCCTCCCGGGGGTGTGGTACTAGCAGGCTCGGGCCGTCGCACTGCGCAGGCGCCAGGCCGGGGCCCGCCTCCTGCCTCGGCGCTCTAGGCGCGGGGCCTGCTGGGACTTGTAGTCCTCCCAGCCTCACCGCGCTGGGGTAGAGCGCGCGCGCCGTGCCGGAGTCCGAGAGCCGCCGCGGGACCTGGGCCCGCGCGGCGAGGAAGGAGGGAGCGAAGGCGGGCTGGGCCACGGCCGACCCCGCAAGCGCCCGGGGCCACGAGGTGGTGGCTGGCGAATCGGAGGCGTCCCAGCCCCGTCCCGGGGTCGCGACCGGCTCGCCCATGCCCCGGGCTCCCGTTCGCCCCCTTCCCGCCCGGCCGACTCCCGGGAAACGGAGGGGACAGGACACGGCGGCGGGCGGGGCTCCGCAGCCCGGCTGGATGCACGGGAGAGCGGAGCCGGCGAGCGCCGCGTCCCGCCCCTCGGGGCCACGTGGGGGCTGCAGCCCTCGGCGGCCGGCACTGTCCCGCGTGGTGCACGCACAGCGCCAGGGCGCTGACAAAGGTATACTTTGTTTCCTCGGAGGGCGCGCGGGTCTGCGGGTCGGCGACGACCGGGAACGGACGGCTAGCGCAGCCCGAGCGCCCCCCGGCGGCGGCTGGTCTACGCGGACGGCGCCCCCCACGCCCGGGTTCGCCCGCGGCGCCGAGCTTCCCGGGGCGGGCTCCCGGGGTGCCCTCGGGCCGTTGCACCCCGCCGACCGGGGGTCGGAGCGTGGGGAGCGGCTGGTTCTGTTGACACACTGCATCCCAGCACGCCGGGCCCGCAAATCCACGACCCTCCTGACAACCGAACTCCTTCAGATTAAGTCATCAAAACGCAGACGGGTTCGCCCGCCGCTGCTGCGCGGAGCGTGAATGAGTAACAACAGCCAGGCCAGCGCCGAGCCGGCGTGCAGATGCGTTTTCAAGTTCTGGGCTAGCTTATTCCGGCGCTTTTAGCGCCCTTCCGCGGTTCTGTTCAGAACACCGATCTCCAGATCTGGCCTCAGCCCCTCTTCCTTGCTTCCTCTGAAGGCACTCCTGGAATGGGTCCTCCTCGGTCACCGGGGGTTTGTGACGAGTGTCCTTGGGACTGGAAGCGGGGCAGGCTGACCCCGAGGAACAAAGAGGGCTTTGCCTCTTCTGCTCCCTGCTGGCTGGATATCTGTCCAGAAGCCGGCTCTGGACCTTCTCTGTCCAAAGGGAAAACTTTCTGTCCCCAGGGTTGCCAGGAAGTCGCAGGGAGGTGCTGAGAGAAATGGGGAGCAATTATGCATCAGAGAAGAGAAAAGAAAGACTTTTCAGGCCTTGGAAATCGGAACGGTTGCTGATTCTAACAAATATCTTGCTGCACTGTCGTGCCCATTAAAGAAAATCTTGACAGCTACAAACTCAGTGTTTGCAAATATCCCTGGGGATCCTGCTTGTCACAGATTTTCCAGGAATAACACAGGAGTGAAAGAAGTAGATGAGTGAAATGAGTCAACCTAACAGTAGAGATTTGACCTCCCACCACTAGGGGACAGCAGAGCTGGTGGAGTAAACCCACTACCATCACTTCTTAGTATGTGCATTTGGGTCAGTGGCTTTGCCTGAGCCTCACGTGTCTTCTCTGAGAAGTGGGGATAGTAACAATTTACCTGTCAGAAGACAGTATCTGAACAGATTACTAATTGAGGCACTCTCTACTCCAAGAATTATTGTTCTAAAACCCAGGTTCACTCTTCACTATATGTCCAAAAGCCCAGAGACCCTAACTTAGAATAAAAGGATCTGTGTCAGAGAAAAAATCCTGGAGGCGAGGCATCTTAGAGCCAATTAACTTTAGTGGTCACTTACTGGCAGCCTAGGGCCTGATACAGCCAAAAGACCTGTATGTTTGTTTGTTTAACATTTTTAAAAAAGTGAAAAGAAAAAATAAAATTTTTTAAAAACCAAACTAAAATTTGAATGTCTTCAGACGGGCTGTGCTCCATAGCAGCCTACTCAAACTTTCAGGTACATACAAGTGACCTTGTTAAAATGTGCATTTCTGTTTCAGTAGAGCTGGGGTGTATCCTGAGCTTCTAACAAACATCGCCAAGGTTATACCACCCCTGCTGGTCAGTGGACCACCTTAGGATAGGAAGGCTCCACAATCCCCGCCACTCCTTATTGTCTTAAACACAGTTCAAGTCACTGTCTGGTCTTTGTGAACGAGTTTGCAACCCTGGAAAATCCTTGCCTGTCCCCCTCATTTTACAGATGTGAAACTGGGACCTGGAGAGAATAAGCAAGTACCACATGGTTACTCAGCAAGTGACTGAAGGCCTATCTAGTCTTCTCTCCCCTACACACTACACGGTAATAAATCCTGCCTACAAAATTAACTGTTGCACTTCAAATATCTGCATCTCTCTAAGGAAATTAGGGCATTCCAGTGCAAAGACTGGAATACCAACTGTGGGGCAGGCCAGGTGCTAAATGCTTTACATGGATGATTTCATTTCCTTCAACATCCAGGTAAGGTAGGGACCAGCCCAATTAAATAGATGAAGTCACCAGATTAAGAGAGGTTTCATATAACTTGCCTGAGGTCTCACAATCAAAATTTGGGTCAGGCAGTCTGACTCAGAGACTGTGCACTTCTCCAGCTTGCTCAGGCTGGCCATCAGACCTTAGTTGTAATTGTTCTGGTTGATTGCCAGAATGAATTTAAATTGTACTGTAAGAAAGCAAAGCAGGCAGTTGACTAAATGATTAAGACTTAAGGGCGTTTTCCATTCCAGTCCATAATTCCACCATTATAGCTTCATTCTTTTCAACCAACTAACTGCATTAACAATTTGCAGTCCTCTCGGAAAATAGATTTCGTTCAAGGAAGAGTACCAAGTATTCTTTTAAATAATAGCTAAGTAAGGAACCATAGACAGCCAGCTGGGAGCAAGAATGAATGAAAATGGAGGAGTGGGTGAAGAGCATGGCTGACCCAGTGCCACCCAGGGTCAGCTGAACCAAAGATGCAGATGCAACAGACAATCTTATTCTTCTGTTGGTACCCGTATTGCCCATGAATAAAGCTGCTGGGTCAGAGTTCTTGTAAATAGAAATTTACTCTTCTGGAAAGCTATAAATCTATCTTCATCCTCGAGTATGGATTCCTTTTGCCTGAATAATCGAACTGATTTTCCGAATCAGTGCTGAAGCTGTAGTTTTCATCCTTTTCCTTGCCCCCCAGCTTCCTTATCATCAAGCAGCAGCTAGAGATAGTGCTTTCATTCTCTCATTTATCTCCTTCTTCAAAGTTTACCTTCTTGTGCCAAACACTTGCAGGGAGGACAAAGATGATTTCCCAGAGAAGTTTATGGACTAGTAAGAAAAACAGACTGGGTAATGTCATAGGGGCCACTGTGGAGACATGTACAAAGGATTTGGGGAAGAGAAAAGTAATTTTAGCATCTAGGAAGATTTCAAAAGAGAAATATGAGCTGAAAGGGGGCGGGAGATGGGGTGTGGGAGGCATGGAAAGCCCCTTCATCCATGGACTATGGTGGTTACCAAATTTGCCATTAAAATTTTTGCTGTGCTGTACACTACCTATCGTTCTATTTGCTTAATCTTTTTCTTTAAGTCAGCTTGCCTTAAAAAGTATTTATTCATCCTAACCAATAATATTTGTAAATTGTGAGAATCTATTTATAGAACTACTATAATTTGGAAAAAAAACTAACTTGTAAGGAACACATGGTACATTTGCAGCCTTTGGTTTCAAGATTGGCTATCTGCTCTTCTTCTCTTGGAAAGGTTCACCCTGTTGTTGCTAGATAATTATTACCTGCAGACATCTAAACACCGAGCTTGGGTAAACTTCACAGGGCAATCTGTTGGATTCATAACTGCTAGTTCAGAGAAGCAATTCCTGCTGATATGCAAATGCCTGCTGAAATTCCCTAGCAACATATGGCCTGCATCCTCCTGGCCCTACAACAGGAAGGAAATTCCTTCTCCCCTGGGTGCCAAGTTCAGTTAGGAGGGCTCCCATAGTAGAGTTACTTGAGCCCTGAATTGTAACAAAGCTTAGTGAGAGGACTTTTTATAGTCCACCTACAATGCCTTTCTCCAATACCAGTCCCATTACTGTACCCAGAACCCCTATTCCACACCCCAGTCCTATAAGGCAGTTACTATTTAGATATTGTCACCTCCATTGTATAGAGAAGAAACTGAACCGCAGAAAATTAGGTCCCTTGCCCAAGGTCAACTGGTAAGAGGGTGGCAGGGCTAGTTATTTACCTAAATGGTCTCTCTTCCCTACTTGAAGTACTGAAATATGGCTTTTTCATCTTCTCTATTGAACCTAGCAAATGCCTTCCTTACACATATTTACAATTTGGCAGTATTTGCTGACTCAGACCAAATATGACTTTGACATGGAGCAAAAGTGGGTTCCTTCTTCCTGATGCATCTTTAAAGCCAATTCCTGAGACAGCGGGGTTTCAAAGAAAGAGTTTTATTGGTTGTACAAACAATGGAGCACAGTGGCCTCATGACCTGAAACTGCCTCTCTGATCTGCAGAAATTCTAATATTTTATAACATCAGGGTGCCAATGAATAATCGGGGTGGAGCTGAACACAGGTTCCTTCATTAATAAACCATTAAGAGGCTGAACAGGAGAGTGGGGATGGGGTAGCAAACCAGGGTCAGTCACAAGGATTTAGGATAGGGGTTTACAGAACAAAGATCAGTTACAAGGTCTTTCATATGGATATATATATATTTTTTTAAAGATTTATTTATTTTATTTATTTATCCCCCCCTTGCTGCTTGTGCTGCTGTGTCCATTCGCCGCACAAGTCTTCTCTGTGTCTGCTTATCTCCCCCTTGCTGTGAGGTCTTGCCGCATCAGCCCACGTGCGAGCCAGCCTGCCCTCACAAGGAGGCGCCGGGAAGCGAACCCGGGGCCTCTCATATGGTAAACGGGTGCTCTATCCATTGCGCCACACCCGCCTCCTGCCATGAGGTTGCTGCATCAGCCACAGCACCCGCTCAGGCCGGCGTGCCCTCACAAGGAGGTCCTGGGACGCGAACCCGGGCCTCCCATATGGTAAACGGGGGCTCTATCCACTAAGCCACACCCGCTTCCCTCATATGGATATTAAACAGAGGTGGGTGGAGTGGTTACCATCACAATAGTAAGCATACACAAGGGTGAGGTTAAGTCCAGAGTAACCATAAACAGGCTTCAGTAATTTCAGGTATTAACCTTTTGCTATTTTATAATATAAAGGCATCTATATAATGATGTAGAAATCATAATTATTTGTTAATTCTTAACCCTCGGTTACAGCTTGACTCAGCCACTCTTAGGAAACTGGGTGCTAATTAGACCACTCTAGTTAAGTATCAATGTTCCCACATCTCTGCCAGATCAGAGACTAAACGGGAAAAGTAGGGCAGACTGGCTCCATGGCAGGGGTCAACACCTTACTGAAAGCTAAGGGCAGTCTCCCAGTCCCGGGAATTTCCAGTTCTCTGATAGTACCCCCATCCTCAATCTGTCTATCTTCTGCAATCAACCCAGTACTTAAAGTGATCACACAGATTTAAAGGAAACTAAGCAGACTAATTTCAATTTAATTTTCAAACTGAGTGAAACAGAAGATTGTCACCATAAAAATAATATGGGAAAACTGGACATTTTGTTTGTTTTAGTGCTAGGCAATCAAAAAGATAGATTTAGAGAAAGAACAATATTCAAATAGGTAAGGAAATTACAAGTTAAGAGTTTTTAAATTCTGCATGCTGAGAGTGGGGGTGAGGGGGACCAGCCTCAGACGACAAAATGACCAAAGCCTGGTTTTCTTTGTTTTTCAGCTTGTTTGAACTGTGGAGGCAGGTTAGTGTAGGGAAAACAAGGGAAGACGGCCTGTCACAGCTGAGACCCAGCAGACAACATGGCTGTGAGACCCCACCCAGAAACCTTCTGAGGGGAATGCTGCTACTAAAGAACAAAGTCAGAAAGACCCCACGAGATCCTGGACACAAGGTCCCATTTGGAATTCTTTCCAGGGTCAAGGGGAAGCCCCAGAAGCCTTCAAACAAAAGGCCTCACCATTGGCCCCCGAGAGCTAACAGGTGGGACAGCCAATCAGAACAGCAAACAGCTGGGGTCCCTCCCCAACATTAGGAAAGCAGGGGAATAGAGGTCTTAAAAAGACCTAACCTGGGGCCCCACGTGCACGTCTTACACTACAGCATGCCAGAAATCTATGTTTCAAATTATGTACTCTTTTCTTTTTTATTAATAACCTCTTTACTCCCTTGCCTACCCTATGGCATGTCCTTAAATTCTTTTATGTGACATAAGCCAAGAACCTAGAAGCCCAGAACCCAGAGCATTCTGCTAACATATTTGGCGAGCCAGCCAGGAGACAAAGAGGCAAGTAACACTCCCCGAACCTGCTGAGGACTGGTGAGTCTAAACTTTTAATTAAAGCCTGTCTGTGCCCTCTTTTGTTTTATTAGCGAGGCCTCTCAGGCTCTCACCCTGGGCCATTCCCGGAGATTTGTTCCTTACTCAGCCCCCAGGAGGCACTGAAGTTCCTCTTAATCCATTACCTCTGGGGCCCCTGAGGCTGTTTGCCTCTAAGCCAAAACACAGTCTCTTCGTTTTTTAAAAAAAAATTTTTTTTTTGAGGTACCAGGGCATGGGATTGAATCCAGGATGTCGTATGTGGGAAACCAGTGCTCAACCACTGAGCCACATCGGCTCCCCAAATCTCTGCTTTTTAATGTGCCTCTTAATGTCTGGTTTCACTGCAAAACTCAGCCCCTGGCAGTGTCCATAAAATGAGCTCTCTCTCATGGCCACTTTCTAAGACCTCTGCAAGAGTAGACCAAAATCAAGGTGGACTCCTGCCTGTGGCAAGGAAACATGACAGCTGCTCAACAAGCAGCTCTGAAAAATCCCCCTGTCAACACCAAGAGTCAGGCAGTGAAGGATCCAGCAGGCAGCCTTGCCTAGAAGGTGCTCATCTCTTTTTTCTTTTAATTAATTTTTTTTTAATTTTGAGGGAAGCTTTGGATTGTATAGATGTTGCAAAGAGGGTGTGGGGGGTTCCTGTGTGCCCCACTCCCCCTTTCCCACATTGACAACATCTTTTTTTGGTGTGGCACATTTGTTAAAATGGATGAGCAAACAGTGATTCAACCTCTGGACAAGAATGGTGGGGATCTCCTAATGAAGTCTGTTTATAAAGGTTTTGAGAGCCCCTCTGACAATAGTGCTAAGTTATTGCCATGGCATGAAAAGGTCCTTCAGCTGGAGAAGTAGGGGCCACCTTTCAAGCCCTGACTGCAAGGAAAACCCTGTAGTCAGCAGGAACTGGACATCTGTGGTGTGGAAGCTGCTGGTACAAAGACCAAAACAACCAAATGCCACTGCTGCCCTTTTTGTACCATCTGTTTCTCTCAGTTTTGTATTCTTGCTTCCTTTTTCATATCTGTAAAGAAGAAAATTATATATTAGTTTTCCTTTAATAAAAATCGGGATAATATAGAAGGAGGAAAAAAAAAAAAAAAAGAGTAGGCCAAAAGAAAGGTCCCTAGCAAGTCCCTTTCCTAGCGGGAAAGCCAGGCTTGGAAGCTTCAGTGTGGGAACTAGACCCAGATGTCTCACAAGACCTCTAAGGCTCTGGGGACACCCAGAGACATAAGGCTCCTGATCCCTGGAATGTGGGGGCAGCGAGCAGGGCTCCCGATCTCCAGGACACTGGCTCAGCGAGCAATCCGTTCAACCAGGTCTAGCAGTGGGATGCCACCAAGACTGACGAATGCATTTATCTTCCTCTAGGATAATGGGCAGCTTCTCCAGCATTCCAGCAGACTCCCCATGGTGGTGTCTTCTTAGGAATTTGGGACAACCTGCCTACTGATTGTCTAAGAAAGAAGAGGCTAATCTTTTCCCGTCACACCACATGGCCGCAGTACAGCCAAGAGTGGCTCTGTATGGGACCCTGAATTCCAGTTAAACCTGTGTAAGAGAGGAGAGGACAGGCAGATCTGAGGGCCAGAGACCAGGTGGTCATGTCTCCTTAAAGAAATGAGGAAAGGTCGGGAAGCGGCTGTGGCTCAATTGGTTGGGCTCCCGTTTACCATATGGAACCCGGGGCCTCCTGGTGAAGACAAGCCTGCCCGCGCGGCGCAGTGAGCTGGCGGCCTGCGCAACAAGATGACCCAGCAGAGGGAGACAAGCAGACACAGAAAAATGCACAGCAAGTGGACACAATGAGCACAAGCAGCAAAGGGGGGATAATTAAATAAATAAAAATAAATCTTAAAAAAAAAGAAATGCGGAAAGGCTCTACTAAACCAGTCAATTATAAGCTCAGGGAAATTATTCAGAGGCAGAACCTAGAAACCCAGCCAATTTGCCTTGGGAATTCTTAGAAAGCTGCAATAAAACTTTCCCTGAGCTCCCAAACTTCCATTAACTCCCTTTTAGAAACAGCCTTCACAGTTTTCAACAATCAAGACCAAGTTGCCAAGGAGAAGCAGGTGAGGAGGGGGCAGGCACAGGGCCCAGAAGCAGGCTCACCTTTTAACTGCGGCCATTAAAGGCACTGTCACCTCAGGGTTACCGGAATCCAGGCTCCAGTCAGCAGGAACCTGGCCCCAAGCTGCCTCACCACCTGACAGGGTCTTGCCCCAGGGGAGGACTGAAGAGGCCTGAAGAGGCCTGAAGCACACATGAACCAGCAACCAGGAGGAGCCTCAGGTGACCCTTGACATGGCAGGTAAGATTGTTAATTTCTTAATTAACTTGGGAGCCAATTACTCAGTCCTAGCCTGCACTCCAGACCTCTCTAGCCTTGGTTGTACCTAATAAGGAGAGTGAATGGGAATCAAGATCTAGGCTGATTACTAAACTTCTCCCCACCTCTGGCCTGTGATTTTAAAAGTTCCTGACTTTTCCTAGTTCCCTGCCTATTTCCTTGAAACACTTCAATCCTTCCAGTGAAAAAAAGTCTTGCAGGGATTTACCCCTTGCGTGGCATAACTAATGGGATGCAGACCCCAGAGCAGCCCCAATTCATGTCTTTTCCGGGGCAGGGCTTCCCTGGACCCCTTAGCTCTGTACCTAGCACTGCCCAGGGATTCTTCTGGAGGAACGTAGCTGAAGGGTCCCGCATGAGGTTTCTGCTGTGGGCGGACACTGGGATCTTTGCGTTTAGGTGATTCTAAAGTCAGGTCTTTCCCTAAGGAAGTGTGTAAAATTCTCTCTTCTGTTGTAATCTGTGCTTGCTTTAACTTTGTCAGTCTGCTAGTGCCTAGGAACTTGTAAATCAGATTTGGGGGTCACCTGGTACAAATTGGATAATGGTAAAAGGTAAACTAAAAATGAGTATTTAAATGTCAATACTATCTCACAATTGAATTTAATGTATAAAAAAATCACAAGTAGAATTAGTTCAACTGCTGGAAAAGCAGGAAAACTTAGCAACATTAATGTTACTAATAAAATAGTTTTAGTTGCTTAGTTAATAAATGAAAAGTGCCCAATTTGTTTTGAAGTAAAATCTTGCTAGAAACTGTAAGCGTTAAGATCATTATATAGGTGCTTTTATATTATAAAACAGCAAGAGCTGAAATTGCTGTAACTGGATGGATTTAGCCTAGACCTACTATTGTGATGGTAATCTTAGACTATTTGCCTTTGTTTATGGTTACTTCAGGCCTAGCCTCTCTCTTGCTTATGCTTGCTATAGTAATGGTAACTATAAACTGAACTTACCTTTGATTATGGTAATTTTGAGACTAGCTTCTCCCCTAGACCTACTATTGTCATGGTAATTCTAAATTAAATTTACCTTTGTTTATGGTTACTTCAAGTAAAACCTCACCCTTGCACATGCTTGCTATTGTGATGGTAGCTCTAAACTGAATATGCCTTTGTTTACGGTTATTCAGGGCTGGCCTCACCTTTGTAAAGGTAAGTACTCTATTCTCCACTGTTTGTAGCATGGCAACTTCTGCCCACTATGGCTCAGGGGAAGGCAAATTTGAGACACCCCTGTCTTCCATCTTTCCACTGGTAATAACCCTGCAGGGAAGTGACTGTGGCTTAAGCAATTGAGCTCCTGTTTACCATATGGAGGACCTGGGTTCGATCCCCGGGACCTCCTGGTAAAAAAAGAAAAAAGGCATCCCAGACCTGCACAGAGAGGCGCAGGGCCCCCCATGGCAAGGAAACACACCAAAAAGATGATGATGCAACAAGATAGAAAAAATAAAAAAATAACCCTGCTTTCTCTCATGATTATCCAGGTGTGGACTAGATTGCTGCATGGTGGAATTCTTGACCCTCGCAGTTGGACGTTCACTCTTCCACTCTTCCAGCCCAGTGGCTGCTGGAGTCCTGTTATCTCCAAGGACTGGGGAGTGGGGGGCCTCCCACCTCGAGTGTTGAGGTTCCTAAAAGCAGCAAGTCATGAGAAGAAACCAGGTTTTCCTTGAGACTTCAGTGACCTCAGAGAGTATATACTAGAATTAGTGTTGCTCATCTGAGGTCTGTCAAAGTCAAAATGGGAAATAAGCTGTGGCAGTTTGATATTATTTATGAATTCCAAAAATAAATATTGATTGTTTGTAAACTGGTCGGTTCCTCTGGGTGTGAGACCCTTTGTTGTAGTAAATTCAAAGGTTATGTTTGCTTGAATAAATTAAGAGTAGGCCTTTGATTTGGCCACGTCAATAGGGCATTGGGTCCCCACCCCCTTGGTAGGTGGACACTCACACAGAAAAAGACATGGCAGAGGAAGAGAGACAGCTCATTAGATATGGATGAGGTCCTGGGAAGAGAGATGAGCCTGAGAGTCTACAGCTGACCTTGTGAAGAGAACAGAGCAGCTAAGCCTGGAAAGAAATGAGCCCCAGGGAGAGAAATGAGTCCCAGGGAGACTCATGCCAGCCTACAGCTGAGATCAGAAGAAGCTGGGACCAAGGAGCCTTAAGAGGAAGAAGGAAGGCTGAACCCTCATAGACATCACCTGCCATTTTGCTTCAACACATGACCAATGACTTTGAGTGAGAAAATATGTCTTATGGTACCTTGAGGGTACCATAAGACATACTTTAGGGCCTGATGACTATAAGCTTCTACCTCAAATAAATACCCTTTATAAATGCCAACAGAGTTCTGGTACTTTACATCAGCACCCCCTTGGCTGACTAATACATAAGCAAAGCTCTGAAGTAAAGGAAAATATTGTAAATTGTATTTTAAAGTATTGGGAACAATTTGGTTATAAGCCAATAATTAAAAGGAATGAAATTTTTGTGTAAAACTGCATGGTCACAGTGCAGATTAATTAGAAATAGTCTTCAAAGAGATCTTTTGAATATAATGTTAATTTTTACAGTTAAACTTATTTTGTAAGAGAATGAAAATTAGAAGTAATATTAGTGAGTTGTGTATTTTTGTGTCTAACTCTCTATTTGTGTCTGCCTATTTGTTCAGTATATATCCTTATACATCAAGAGGGTAATATCAAATTAACAAATGAAAATTCTTAAAGGAGCTCCATTCAAATTGTTAAAAATTAAATACATACTTATATAAGTGAACAAATATTCCTGGAGTCCAAATTAAGCTAAGCAGGATGGAAAAGTCATATAGAAATCTGAATATAGAAACTTTTGGGAAAGGAAAAAAGTTTTCCCTAAGCTCTTTGACCTACCCAACCCCCAGGGCCTTCTCTTTGCAAGAGCTATGAGGAAAGGGCTAGGTGTAGCAGATTAAAACTCTATCTTCTAGGCTGGGGAATTAAAAATCATAGTTTGTCCTGTAATTCCCCAGTTTAAACCTTTTAACAGCCTTAAAATAACAGTGGTTAATAATCCTATTAACAAATTTCAGTAAGTAAAGGAATAGTCCTTGAAAGCTATGGAAAGATCTTTTCTAAATTATGATTAAAACAAATTAAACAATTATAATATATTCCAGAACCTAGCAGTAAGTATGCTTTTAAAGTTATTGACAATTTTAGAATTTTATTTTTTAAAAAAGATGTTTAGTCTCCTGTGAAGCTGATGAAAGTTGTAAGCCCATGTTTAATGAAATTAAGTTAAAGAAGGAAATGTAGATCTGTCCTAAAGTGAAATGACTAGTTTTCACAGAACAGAATGAGTAATGCAAGACAAGACTTAAATGGATTAAGTAGGGAAGCGGGTGTGGCTCAGTGGATAGAGCCCCCGCTTACCATATGGGAGGCCCGGGTTCACATCCCAAGGCCTCCTTGTGAGGGCAGGCCGGCTCGCGCGGCGCCGTGGGCTGATGCAGCAAGACCTCACAGCAAGGGGGAGATAAGCAGACACAGAGAAGACAGGCAGCGAATGGACCCAGCAGCACAAGCAGCAAGGGGGGGATAAATAAATAAAATAAATAAATCTTTAAAAAAATAAAAATAAAAAAAATAAATGGATTAAGTAAATTTCATTTTACTCTTGCTAATTGTAATTTAATAAGCTTATTATTTAAAGACAAAATAACTTATGGTTAATTATAATGAGTTTGTAAGAGCATCTTCTAAACTGAAGCATTTAAATGGCTAATTCCAAGTAGCCATTATTAATTAGAAACCTAAATTGATATTAATAACAAAAAGTAGCTTCATAACAGAAAAACCTGGCAGAGGCCACCTCAATCTGCATGTTAAGGTGGTAACAAGGGAAGATAACCTCGATTCCATTGGGAATCTTAAGTTTTCATAAAATAATGGAGAAAGTAGCTTTTCCTGTACTGCTAAAGTAAAATACCTGTTAATTAACGTAATCATGGTAGAGGTGTAAAAGTAAAAAAATAAAGTACTAAGTAATTAAGTTCATTTAATATGTTATAAACTGCATTGGGAGTATTTTTAAAATGTATAAAATGTATAAATTAAAAGAGATAGACTTCAGTATTGTCAAACTCTCTTGTGCATTCAAACCAGACCTCAAATACCCTGCATGGTGCCTCTCCATTTGAGTTATTGGCTAGGTAGGTCACTACAAACCCTAAAAAAATAAAGGTATCTACCAGATCTGGACCTGCTCCTGAAGTGGATGAAGATTACATTGCTGTTTCAGACTCCTGGGGCAGCTGGTGATGGCTTGATATGTGCAGATTTACAATGGATATTGCCTCCAGACTGTTTCATAGTGCTGAAGGGCACTATGCACCAGGCTGGTGAAACACTGGAGCCTATCTTCCTAGCCTCTCTCTAGGATGAATGGTCCTGCAGCATGCTGGCTGTATGAAGGACATACCAAGTGGAGCAATAATTACGAGTACTGTGAGTAGAAAAACACAATTGGCATTATGGCCTGCTCCCATGCAGAGACAACATGTATGGTATTGCAAACCTGGAACTTAGATCTATTAACTGCAGCTCAAAGACAAACTTGTGCATTGATTTAGTATTAAGTATTGTACCTATAGACCTGATGAATATAATAATATCTCTTCTATTTTAGATCATGTGCAGAGGATATTGAACATGCTAAAAAGTCCTGGTAAATTTAATTCATTTTCTAAGTAGTTAATGAACATGCCTATAAAATAAAGGAATGGCTCTCTTAAGTATGTCTTTATTTTGCCTGCCATATGCTTGTCTTGTTGTTGTCTATACTGTCTTTGTGAGTTTATGTCTAGGGCAGTGCCTCTCTTCAAACCTCTCCTAGCTGTCCTAGATATAACCACAGCCATGGGAACTGGGGTTGGCCATTTATACCAAACCCAGCAGGTCTACCATAATATCTCCCTGGGGTTAACCAAGAGCATTAAATAACTCAAGGAAGAATGCTGTTTCCAATCAGCTTTGGGAGCATGAAGCCTCTGAAGGCACCTGGCCTTTCCCACTCTTGTGGTCCAGTCTGTCATGGCGCCCGCCCCCCTCACTTTTGGGCCCACTTACCAGCATCTTCTTTATCCTTTTATTAGGACCATGTATCTTAAATGCTAACTAAGTCTATTCCTTCCAGAATCAGTGCTTTCCAGAACAAGATATTAGTCATGTGGGGATTTCATTCAGTTCCAACCTTCTTCCCTCAATCTCAATAGAATAGCCAGAGGGTTTGCACTCTGTCAAGCAGGGCCTACTCCCTCTAACCAGCAGGAAGCAGCTACAGAAGAATGACCATTGTCCTTCAGCAACCCCTTAAGAATAAAGGTGTGGGGAGTAGATATAGCTCAAGCAGTTGAGCACCTGCTTCCCACTATGACATCCAGGATTCAATCCCTGGTACCTCCTAAAAAAAAACCCAATGACAACAAACAAACAAATGAAAAAACTAACTTGGGGGAGCCAATGTAGCTCAGTGGTTGATTCTGGCTTCCCATATTCAAGGTTGCAGATTCAATCCCTGGCCCTAGTACCTCAAAAAAAAAAAGAAAAGAAAAGAAAAAAAAGAAAGAATAAGGGTGTAAAATCTCTGGGGGGGAGTTGCGGCAGGTTAGTACAGGGAAGATGTCCTGTCACAGCTGAGACCTAGCAGACAACATGGTTGTGAGACCCCTCCCAGAAATCTCCTGAGGGGAAGGCCGCTACTAAAGAACAAAGCCAAAGAGACCCCATGAGACCCTGGCCACAAGGTCCCATTTGGAATTCTTTCCAGGGTCAAGGGGAAGCCCTGGATACCTTCAAACAAAAGGCCTCACCATTGGCCCCCTGAGAGGTAAAAGGTGGGACAGCCAATCAGAACAGCAAACAGCTGGGGCCCCTCCCCAACATTAGGAAAGGGGAGGAGTAAAGGTCTTAAAAAGACCTAACCTGAGGCTCCGCGTGCACATCTCACCCTACAGCATGCCCACAATCTTTGTCTCAGATTGTGTACTCTTTTCTTTTTTTTTTTAGAGATTTATTTTATTTATTTATTCCCCCCACCCTTGTTGTTTTGCGCTCACTGTCTGCTCTCTGTGTCCATTTGCCACGTGCTTTTCGTGTCTGCTCTTTTTTTTCTCTCTCTTTAGGAGGCACTGGGAACCGATCTCGGGACCTCTGGTGTGGAAGAGAGGCACTCAGTTGCCCAAGCCACCTCATCAACCCTGTCTGCTGTATCTCTCACTGTCTCTCCTCTGCGTCTCACATTGTTGTGTCATCTTGCTGTGCCAGCTCTCCAAGGCGCAGGCCATCAGCTCTCCATGGCACGAGCCATCAGGCCAAATTGCCTTCACCAAGAGGTTCTGGGAATCGAACCAAGGACCTCGCATATGGTAGATGGGAGCCCAATCACTTGAGCCACATCCGCTTCCCTCTTGTTTCTTAATAAACTCTTTACTCCCTTGCCTACCCTATAGCATGTCCTTAAATTCTTTTATGTGACATAAGCCAAGAACCTAGAAGCCCATAACCTAGAGCGTTCCGCTAACAGATGCCATCTTAACAACAAAGGTAGAACTGCTTCATTATAAGAGGAGGCGGCAAATGAACTGATTGCAACCTTAGGAACCCTTGTAACCAAATGACTCATGTATGGGCAAGGTAGACTTGTGGGGTTTCAGCCTTAATGCTGCAATAACATAACATACTTTCTCTTACCCTAGACACTCTAGACTTAATTGTCTTTGAAACCTTAGAATGAAACTTCTACTGTCCTAACATAGGCCATTGCAGGGATGTGAATATTTACTATTTAATGGACTCAGAAAAAAAGAATATACTTCCTCATTAAATTCTCAGCTAGCCAGTTATATGTTAAATGAAATCTAACAAATATTTGGAGTTTATTAAGGTAATGCTTTGCACAGACTGCTTTTTTGACAAAATAGGAGAAAACAAAACAAAGAAAAAAACAAAACAAAAAAAGAATTAAAAACAAACAAACAAAAATAAATGAAATAGGATATAGTGTCTAATTTGCCCAACTGGGAGCAGCTTAACTCCCTCATGTAGTAGCATCTGGGAGCAAAGGCATAGGTTAAGGTGCCATAGAAATGAGCTGGTCCAAAAAGAGGAAAACATAGTTGGAGAAAGAGATCAATGTAGCCATCCTAGTCTCCTCAGTAGAGAGAGGATGCCATCTGGCCCAGACCCCCAAGAGCTGCATCCAGCCCCCAAGTAGCAAAAGTGAGCCTCAACTGTGTGTCTACAATGGGTCCATGAGTGGGCTAGGCCAGTTCGTGTACAATGCAAAAGTAACTATTTGCTACAAAGGTAATCTGCTCATGAAGTAGTTATCCAGTCATAGAACTTGTCCATTCCTTACATCTTGTGACAGTTTGTTCATAGCGGCATTATTCACGATTGCCAAAAGTTGGAAATAACCCAGGTGTGCATCAACCAATGAATGGATAAACAAACTGTAGTGTATTCACTCAATGAAATATTATGCAGCTGTAAGAAGAAATTAAGTTGTAAAGCATATGACAACATGGATGAACCTGGAGGACATTATGTTGAGTGAAGCAAGCCAGGCACAAAAGGACAAATACTGTATGATTGAATTACTATGAACTAAATATATTGTGTAACATATAATATGAATCCATTTATATAAAATGTAAATATAAATCCATTTCTAAAGGTGAAATTTGATTAGTGGTTATGTGGGGCTAAGGAAGGCATGCTAAGGGTGTGGAGTTTTTCTTTTTGGAGTAATGAAATAACTCAAATTTTTTGTAATGATGAATGTACAACATTGTGATTATACTAAAAGTCATTGATTATACCCTTTAGATAGATTGTATGGTATGTGAATGTATCTCAGTAGAATTGCTTAATAAATAAATATGCTCTAATAGCCAGAAATAGCAGCTATGTACAGCAGGGGAAACAGAGAGAGATTGAGAGGTGAAGAATTTTCTTGTTTGTTTGTCTGTTTTTTGTTTATTATTATTATTGAAATAATGAAAATGCTGTAATAATGATTGAAGTGATGAATGCACAACTTTGTGATTATACCAAATACCATTGATTGTACACTTTGGATGAATTGTATGGTTTATTAATATGTATCAGTAAAATTGATTTGTTAAAAAAAAAAAAAGGCACAAAGCAGTGCTTAGTAAAAGGTAGGTCTTCCCCCAACCTCCTTCCCCAGTGGCCCAGTTTGGTCCCCCAAGGCAGGGAACCATCTCACTTCCTTGTGCATCCTCCCAGAGATTTTTCTATGCATATACAAACATATCTTCTTTCTATATACAAATGGCAGCACTATTCTTGTTTATTTCACTTCAAATTCTCTTTTTTTGTTCTCCCCACCCACCCAGATGGCTCCCTCATCTGTTTGCTCGTTGTTTTTGCTCATTGTCTGCTCGTTGCTTTTTCTCATTGTCTGCTCATTGTTTTTACTCAAAGTCTGCTCGTTGTTTGTTTTCTTTATGAAGCACCAGGAACCGAACCCAGGATCTCCCGTGTGGGAGGCGGGTGCTCAACTGCTTGAACCGCATCTGCTCTCCCCAGAATGTATCTTGGAGATTGTTCCAAACAGGAACACACGTTGCTGCCTTGTTCTTTTAAAAAGTGGTGGTATATTTATTCCGTTGAATGGCTGGACCATAAATCATTTAAGTAGACAGCTACCGGTGAAGATTTTTCTTATTTCCAATCTTTTGCCATAACAAACAATGAGAAAATGATTTTTTAAAAGACTTAATGAGCATTTTTTTCCTACTTTTTGTTTACCTTTCAAATTTACATACAGTAAAGTTCACCCTTTTTGCTGCTTAATTCTGCATCTTTAGACAAATGTATATACTTGTGTAAGCACCAGTACAAAGAAGAGATAAAATAGGTCTATCCTCTTGAATTTTTTAATGTTTTTTTATTCATTAAAAAAGAAATCTGAGTAGTAATTGACAAACACTTTGATTAGACCAAGTAATAGATAATACCAATGCTGTGAACAATCAATTACAGTTTGCAAAGTGCTTTAGCCTACCTGATGAGTAGGTATTATTATTATTCCAGTTTTATAGGTGAGGAAATTGAATTCTGAGGATTAAAAGACCCAGGACCAGAAAATCGCAGAGTTGGGGCTCCAAGTCCAGTCCCCTGATTCCAGGTGCAATGCCATTTCCACTTACTGCATGGTCTTCTCTAGTGATGGGAAAGTTGTAGCACTTTTATCAAGTGGTACCAATCTTTCAGGAAAGAGAATATGGCCAGAGGCCAAGCATCCGGGCAAGCAGATGTCTGGGCAGAGGGAGCGGCAGAAGAGGAAACAATTAACAATCAGCGGCTCCCAGCATTCCCGTGCAGAGCAAAATGACCACAGGGGAAACCAGAGGTAACCAGAATGTCCTGCAGTCAGGGTTTTTCAGAGAAACAGAACCAACAGAACATATGTATGTGTGCATATATTAAGGGATTTATTATAAGAAATTGTCTCACACAATTGTGGGGGCTGGCAGGTCTGAATTTCGTAGGGCAGGCCAGAGGCTGCAAATTCCAGTAAGAGTGACGTTGAAATCTTGAGTCTGAATTCCTTAGTCTGGAAACTCAGGAAGTTCTGGAAGGTAGACTTGAGGCTGAATTTTTCTAAGGAATCTTCAGTTCTTTATATTTAAGGTCTCTGTAGTAGTTTGATATTGTTTATGAATTCCAAAAATAGATATTGGATTATTATTGGATTATGTTTGTAAACTGGTCTGTCCCTCCAGGCATATTAAATTATATTGGATTATTAAATAATGATTAGGGTTTGATTGGGCCACGTCAGTAGGATGTTGAGCCTCCGACCCCGACTCACAGAAAAACCGCACCGCAGAGAGGGGACTTTGGAGTGTTAATGCTGGAGCCCGGGAAGTAAACACATAGAGGAGCAGAGGGAAGGCTCGATTAGACACGGCAGAGGCCCCAGGAAGAGAGACGAGCCATTCACCTGACAGTTTACAGCTGGCTTTGTGGAGATAGCAGAGCAGCTGCGCCCAGAGAGAGGCAAGCCCCAGGAAGAGAGGAACCCAGGAAGCCTGAACCCTCGCAGACATCCGTGGCCATCTTGCTCCAACATGTGGCATTACTTTAGTGAGGGAAGTAACTTAAGGCTTTATGGTCTGGTAACTGTAAGCTTCTACCCCAAATAAATACCCTTTATAAAAGCCAACAGATTTCTGGTATTTTGCATCAGCACCCCTTTGGCTGAGTAATAGAGTCTCCAACTGATTGGATGAGATCCACTCACATAACGGAGGGTAATATCCTAAGGTCAACTATTGTAGATGCTAATCTCATGTACAAAATATCCCCACAGCAACAACTAGGCCAGTTTCTGACCAAACAACTGGACACAATAACCAAGCCCAGCTGACACATAAAATTAGCCATCACAATCGGGGTAGCTTTTCTGGAAGGGAAGCAGCATTGAGGTATAGGCGAGGGCTCCCCATTAGAACATTCCAAACCAGATCATCTGCCACCCACTGTCATGCTACCCCACTGACCCAGAGGAACTGCCCGATGCCCTCCCCTCCAATGCACCTTCCAGCCTCCTTCCTTTCTCGGGTATGTCATTGTTCCCATTTAGTAGGGACCAAATACAAGACAAAAACTGAGCACAATCTCCTGCCCCACCTCTACTCAATCCCTCATCCTTCCAGCATCCTCATGATGAAGAGTTAAATTGTGCTGGCTAATACTGTAAAAAGGATATCTTCATCAGAGGAAAGCTGATGTCTGGAGATTGTTGTCTTTTTTGGGAGAAACAGGGAGGAGAGACCTGGGATGGGGAAAAAGAGACAAGATCAAGGGCACTCTGTGTAGCACCCCAAGGTGAAAAGATGCCTGCAACATGCGGGAGCTGTATTGCAAAGGAGAAAAGTGGCTCAAAAGGGGTCCTTATGGAGATGGGAAGGTGATGGGATCTACAAACAAGATAGCTCACATCCAGCTTTATGCTTGTCTACATAGTAATTCCCACGGGCTATCTCCAAGACTTCAATTTAAAACAATTGCCTTTTGTTGGCTGGCACGGCAAATTGAGAGAAAGACAGGACCAGCCTGGGACTCAGAGGTATGCATGAAAAGACCAGCAGCCAGAGATGCTCCTGGAGAAATGGCAAGAGGTGAGCTGACTAGCCCAGAGCAGCTGTCTGCAGTAGAATGGAGACCTGAGGCGAAGAGCTTGTCTAGGATCAATATGGACAAAACATAAAGATTCTTTAGGGATTCCAAGAGGTCCTGGGAGTGGAGAATTTAAAGGGGTGGACCACTTGCTAATCTGGACCAGTAGGGGCTCTGGTTGTTGGGCTTTTGGACACCAATGCATAGTGGCTTTTTGGTAGCTCAGGATGTCAAAGGAGAATCTGATAATTATATAAGGTATCGTGATTCCCTCTTTTCTTCCTTCTTGCGACATTATTGAGTAATTATTAAGTAGGAAGCATGGTTAGGCACCAGGGGAGACCACAAAGGTGAATAAGACACGCAAGCCCTGCCTTTAAATGGCTTCTGGGCTCTTAGGAACAACCAGTCACACATACAAGAAACGAGAATGGAAGACAGATCAACAAGAGAAGTACGGAAGTACAGAAAGATGGTTTAATTTGTTTGGATCAGTGTTAGCAGACCTTCCAGAAACAGCTAGCCACTTTCACTCACTGTGGGCAGAGTGTAAATTGGCCCAGCCTTTCTGTAAGGCAGTTTGGCTAACATATTTAAAAATCATAAAAGCACATCCGTCCTTAGAGCAATTCCAACTCCAGAAATATGCGCTAAAAAAACAGATAAGAATGTGTACAAAGATATGTCTACAGGGATTTGTAAAGATCACATTATTGGTAATAATGTAAAGAAAACATTGAAATGGCATAAATGTCCAACAATGGCAGATTAATTATAAAGTATGAACTATCCATAGGATGGAATTCTATTCAGCTGGATATATAAGATAGCAAGACATGAGATTGTTGTGTTTTTTTAAAAATTATTCTCTTTTTTCTGCCTGTTTGAATTTTCTTATTTTTTAGTAATGCATATAAACTGCTTTTGTAATTAAAACAAAACAAAACAAAACATATATGCTTAACACCAGCAGCTTGGAGGAGGAAGTGGCCATTTGAATCAGGTTGGAGTTCTGGAGCCTGGGAGCATTGGGGGAGCCTGGGAGGCTGAGTCATGGGGCCAGCAGTGGACAGGAGGGAAGAGCAGGCCAGAAGGAGGACGAGTATGAGCAATTGCAGAGAGAGGAAAGTGCAGGTGTGTCTGGGGAAAGGTGAGTCTTCTGGTTTAGCCAGGTTATTGCATTATGGAAAGCAATGGGCTGGGAGCCAGGGATGAGGTGGGGGGGTGTCTTAATTTGCCACAGAGCTGCCCATGCAAAGTACCAGAATTGTGTTAGCTTTTATAAAGGGGATTTATTTGGGGTAAAAGCTTACAGTTCCGAGGCCATGAAATGTCCAAATCAAGGCATCAGCAGAGATGCTTTCTCAGGGTCCTGCCACGTGGCAAAGATGGCTTTGGATCTCTGCTGAGGTCCCTGCCTTCCCCTCCAGAATCTACCATCTCCTGGACCTCAGCTGTTAGCTATCAGGCATAGGGCTCTTCTTTTCAGCCTGGGCTCTTCTCCTCAACCTTGAGCTGCTCTGTGGGCCCAGGCTCTTGGGGACTTCTTGCTTAAGCTTTGGCTGCTTGCAATCCTAGAGTCCTCTCTCACATTGCAGGGTCAAAAATGTCAACTTCTTTTCTCTCTATATATCTCCTTTTACATCAGACCAAGCAAGAGGGCAGGGACTCAACCTGAGTCACACCTCACTGACATAGTCCAATCAAAAGCAATCTAATCAAGTAATCTAAAGTGAATCTAATGCAATCAAAGGATACCACACCCACAAGAATAGTTTAAGAACATAATCTTTTTCTTTTTGGTATTCATAAAAGAACTTCAAACTGACACAGGTGGGTAGGGATATAAAAAAGACAATAAGAGACACAACAAAGCAGGGAGCTGAGGTGGCTGAAGTGATTGCGTACCTCTCTCCCACATAGGAGGTCCCAGGTTCGGTTCCCAGTGCCTCTTAAAGAGAAGACGAGCAGACAGCGAGCAGACAGCGAGCACAAACAATGAGGGTAGGGGGAATAAATAAATAAAATAAATCTTTGGGGAAAAAAAGGAAACAGGAACCATCTTGAAGGGTCTCCCACTGGTCAAATCTGAGATAATCTGAGCACCAAAACAATGATAGGACTGTACTGTAACCCATTGAATAAAAATGGAAACCCACAAGTCCACATCAAAAAAAGAAAGCCTTACATTCTAGTAAATATAGACGGAATGATGGGGTTAGAAAATCATCAATAGGCAATAAAACTACTGGGTGAGAGTTTGATAAGGTCTCAGAGACTTACAGTCTCAAAGTTTCTCCCTACAAATTAATTACGACAACAAAAATAGTAACTTTATAGTGGGAACACCACCTTAACCAAATGACCAACGTTACCATTACCAGTACATGGGAGCAACCGAACATCATGTATCACCTGATACGATGCCCTGAGAAGGATACAATTAATGTTTAACCTGAATCAGTCCTGAGGAAGCCAATTGAGGGACCATCTACAAAATAGCCACCTGTATTCTTCAAGGATATCAAGGTCAAGGAAAAGAAAGATTGGGGAACTGCCCCAGATTAAAGGAGACTAATCAGACAAGAAAACTAAATGCAATGTGTGGTTTTCAATTGGACTCTGGACTGGGGGAGGAGGGTGGTTAGCTATAAAGGACATTATTGGGATAATTGATGAAATTTGAATATGGACTATAAATTAGACAATAGTGTTATATCAGTGTTAATAGTCCTGATTTTGATCATTGTAATGTGCTTACTATAAAAGAGAATGTCATTGTTCTTAGGAAATATACTCTGAAGTATTTAGGGGCTTTAAAAATGTGAATTGGTTCTTCAATCTGCAAGCTAGGATGGGCATCAGAAATGATTAAGAAACGAAACATGATTTAAATAATTGTTCAAGGCAACGGCAGAAGATCTGTGATAAAACTCACAGGATTGCTCATGTTGATGCTAACTGACATGTGCATTTAGGGAACGGAGAGGTCCCTTTCAGAAGGTCAGAAGAGGTTGCACATGGTGTGAGGTTCTAGATGGCTCTTCAACCACATCCATCCAAATTTGCTAGGCGTCTGCCACATGCCAGGCACTGTGCTAGCGGCTGGCGATATACCAGGTGAGCAAGACAAGTAGGGTCCTTGCCCTTTAGGGAGAGTCACCAGGCAAACTGGTTGTAATTGCAAGCACTTATAAGTTTCCTGTCAAAGGAAGCAAAACAAGGACCAAGATAGAAAAACAGCCCCAGAGATTAGAGAAGTCCTCTCTGGGAAGACTACAGTCAAGGTGTGGCCTAAAGAGTGAGGAAGAGGTAGCCAGCTGTGAGTGAGGGCAGACTATTCCAGGCGAAGGACAGCATGTCTCAAGCTGAGGGGTGGGTATTGGGGTAATGAAAGTAGACCAGTATGGCTGGGGCAGGGAATTGGGGAGTGGGGGAAGCCCAAACACATTGTCTTGAGAGTAGGCAGGGGTGCAGACTTGCAGGGGTGCAGCCTGTGTGGGGCCTTGTAGGGATTTGGATTTTACTCTAATGAAATGGGAAGCCACTGAAGAGTTTGAACCAGCAGATGAAATGATCTGGTTGGTGTTTTAAGGGTCACCGTTGCTGCTGCATGGACCATGGATGAGGAAGGAGGCAAGAGCGGAAGCAGGGAGACGGGCTAGGGAGCTGCAGGGTGCGCCACAGGGAGGGGAGAAGAGGAGGCAGACAGAGGGAGGGCCTCCTGCTTGGGCTTTTGCAATGTCTCCAAATAAAGTTATATGTACAGTAACAGAAAGAGGCTGAAAGAAGATGGCATTGGTCCTACAGCTTTGAACCCATCCCCATGGCTAAATTCCCCTGGCTGGAGTGTATTAGGAATAAATAGATTTGTCAAAATCCTGTAATTAGAGACAACCAGCAAGGTGGCGGCAAAGTAAGGCACTCCTAGAGTCAGCCTGTGCTACAGGGCAGTTAGTAGTCACCCAGAGCTACCTAAAGCACCTGTTTGGGGGCTCCAGGAGGCCAGAAGAGCATCTTACAACATCCTTGAAAGAAAGGAAGGAGGAGACTGCCCATCTGCTGAGAGGGTTTGTGAGTAGAGCCCTCCACGCCATGGAGGAGGCCGGTGCCCATCCTCCACTGGAGGCACAAGCCGCCTTGGGAACTGTTCTGCCGCTGGAATTGGAAGCTCCACTTCCCAAAAACGGAGGAGGAAGAGACGGTTGGGCACCAACTTCAGCTACTGATTAGTAAACTCGGCGGGCTAAAGTATAATCCTAAGAACAGCTAAAGTTTGAACCTGTCCGAGTCAGAAAGAGGCCGGTAGCTGCCATTTTAACTCTGCCCTAGGCATGAGGGGAAGCGGGGCTGACTGAAAATCGCAGTGCTGGTAGGGACCGGCTTCTTTCCATCCAGATCAGTTTGCAGCTCTAGCCTAAGTCCCAGCCCCACCTCCAGCAGGGAAGGAAGCTGGGGGGAGCTGCGCCAGCCTCTCCGGGAAAATACAGGCCACGCCACAAGGCTGGTGATCGTCCTACTTTGGCGGCACAAGCCGCCTCTGGAGCTGTTCTGTGGCTGGAGTTGGAAGCTCCATTTCCTAAAAGCATGGGAGGAAGAGACGTTGGCCACCGACTTCAGCTACTGATCAGTAAATTTGTCTGGCTAAAGTATAACCCTAATAAGAGCTAAAACTTGAACCTGTCCAAGTCAGAAAGAAGCCGGTAGCCACCATTTTAACTCCATCCCGGCAATCAGCCAGGCTGATTGAAAATCACAGTGACGGTTGGGACCGGCTTCTTTCTTCCCAGATTGGCCTGCAGCCCTAGCCTAGGCTTTAGCCCCACCTCTAGCAGGGAGGAAGCTGGCAGGACCTGTACCAGCCTCTCCAGGTAACTGCAGGTACATTCGGCCAGCCCAGGCTGAATAATCAGAAGTCTACTTGGACAACTGTGGTCATTTTGGACCCACACGGCATAGATTGCTGCCCACACCTGCAGCTCCATCCCTGCCCCAGGCAGGGGGGGAAGGGGCATGAAGCTTCATCAGTCTCTCCAGGCAACTACACTCTAGGCCTGTACAACTTGGATTATCATACACAGCTGTGGCTCTGTTCCTACCCCTCGCAAAGGAGAAAGATGGGAGCAACACGGGCAGGTTGAGACTCCACAGCTTACAGCACCAACTACAACCTCGGCTCCTACTCCACAACCAGCAAGGGAGAAAGGGCAAGAAAGCCCTAAACTAAGAAACTGCACCCAGAATAAACACATCTAGTAAGCCAGATACTAAGACAGCAACAAAAAATTACAATCCACACCAAGAAACAGGAAGATATAGCCCAGTCAAAGGAAAAAGATAAGCTTCCAGATGACATAAAGGAGTTGATACAATGAATCACAGATGTTCAAAAAAATGTCCTTAATAAATTCAATGAGATGGCTACAGAGATTAAGGATATTAAGAAGACATTAGATGAGCACAAAGAAGAATTTGAAAGCATACATAGAAAAATAGTAGATCTTATGGGAATGAAAGTTGCAATAAATGAAATTTAAAAAAAACACTGGAATCATTTAATAGCAGATTTGAGGAGGCAGAAAAAAGGATTGATAAGCTTGAAGAAATGGCCTCTGAAAGCAAACATACAAAAGAACTGATGAAGAAAAGAATGGAAAGAATTGAACAAGTTCTCAGGGAACTAAACGTCAGTAAGAGACATGCAAACATATGAGTCATGGGTGTCCCAGAGTGAGAAGAGAAAGGAAAAGGGGCAGAAGGAATATTTGAAAAAATAATGGTTGAAAATTTCCCAACCTTCTTGAAGGACATAGATATCCATATCCAAGAAGCACAATGTACTCCCATCTGAATAAATCTGAATAGACCAGCTCCAAGACACATACTAATCAGAATGCCAAATGCCAAAGACAAAGAGAGAATTCTGAGAGCAGCAAGAGAAAAGCAATGCATAACATATAACGGATACCCAATAAGATTAAGTGCCAATTTCTCATCAGAAACCATGGAGGTTTCCCCTTGGCCCCGGATATTCCACAAAGGCCTCACCATTGGCCCCCACCATAGGTCAGGTAACCAATAACTGCTGGAGCTCATCTCCTTATCATTAGCCAAGGGGGTGGAATAATTAACAGTTTAAAAGGTAATCACACTAGGCAGAGCTCTCGCTCTCTCTGCCTAGAGGGGCCGCACCAAATCTTGGTCTTTCTCTCCCATTTCTCAGCAAGCTCTGTTCTTTCCCCCATTTCCCAAATAAATTCTTTTTACTGGCCTAACTAAACTGGCATGTTCACAAATTCTTTTATGCATCATAGCCAAGAACCTAAAGGAATCCAACGCTTCTCCATCTTCATTTGGCGAGCCAGCCAGGAGAAAGAGAAGTGAGTTGTGCTCTCTGACCCCCACCAGAAACTGGTGAGTTTTAAGGCCTTTCTGTGACCTCTTTTGGTTCTGTTTTAAAAGGGGTTAATGGCTAAGGGGTTCCTGGATAAGCTCCCAAAGGACATAAACTCGGTATGCTCAGACTTCCAGTTCCCTCTCCTGAGGTGGTAGGGGCCAATCCCCATGCTGGGTAAATCCACGAAAGTTCTAGTTGGCTGGTGAAACTGCCCTTGAGACCTAACTGGGCACATGGCCAAAGTCCAGCAAGCATCCGCAGGGAGTTTACCAGACCCTTTCTAAGTTCAGAATGGCTATCACCTGTTGTATTGTTTCCTTAGGTTGCTAGTTAATAACTTTTATTAAAGGTGCCTTTGATCTTCCCAGTACTGCTGTCCTCATTCTGGGTCTGTGAGATGCTTTAGAATACCTTAAAAACTGAAAATGCATTTATTAGAGCAAGGCCTAAGCCCCACCCTCAGCAGTGCCCTGAGGTTTTGCTCCTTCTCCACCCTGGAGAGGTCCTGAGGTTGTCTGGGGTGGGGGGATGGGCTCTGAGGGTGTTTGTGGGCAAATCACTGGACAATTAGTCTCCAGTTTTTTATGGGCTTTTACTGTTAGGTTTAACTGGGGAACTCGGACCCTGGAAGCATCTATGGGGTGAGCTCACTCATAGCCAGCTCCTAAGACTGCCTGCAAAGTAGGCAAATGTGTTTAAAGGTCCTTTGCCAGCCCTTTTCCTAGTAGGAAAGCCCAGCTTCGTTGTTTCGGTCTGGCAACCGGACCCAGACATCTCCAAGTCCTCTGAGGCTCTGGGAATGCCCAGAGATAAAGCTCCTGAACCTCAAAACATGGCACAGCAAGCAGGGCTCCTGATTTCCAGGACGCTGGCTCAGCGAGCAACCGCATACCATCAGGACAGTGGTGAGACGCCATCCGATCTGATGAACGCATTTTCCTCCCTTAGTATAATGGGCGGCTCTTAAACTGGGACAACCTGGCTAGTCTAATCTTTTCCTGCCACACCACAAGGCCACAGTATGGCTGAGAGTGAGCTCTGTATGGGACCTTGAATTCCAATTAATCCTGTGTAAGAGAGGAGAGGGCAGACAGATATGAGGGCCAGAGACCACCACCACATGGTCATGTCTCCTTAAAGCAGGAGTTCTTAACAAGGGATCTGTGGAACAAAAAAAGGTTGATAACCCCTGCCTTAAAGGAATGAGGAAATGCACTCTAGTTACTAAACTTCTCCCCTGGAGAATAAGGAACCTCCTCATGTGCCATCAATTACAATTAAAAGGTACCTGGCTTTCCTAGCTCCCTGACTATTTCCTTGTAACACTCCAATCTTTCCAGGGAAAAAGGCATGCAAAGTTTTACCCCTTGTGGGAGTAACTAATGGGATGCAGCCCCAATTCATGTCTCATCGGGGGCAGATCTTTTCTAGGTCCCTTAGCTCCGTATCTAGCCCAGGGATTTTCCTGGAGAAACGAAGCCGGAGGGTCCTGAATGAAGTTACTGCCATGGACAGACATTGGGAGCTTTGCATCCAGGTGATTCTAAAGTCAAGCCTTTCCCTAAGCTAAGCTAAGTGTAATATTCTCTCTTCTCTTCTAATCTGTGCTTGCTTTAACTTTGTTAGTCTGCTTGTGCCTAGCAAATCGTAAATCAGATTTGGGGTTTGCCTGTTACAAATTGGATAACGGTGAAAAGAAACCTAAAAAAAAAATGAATCTTTAAATGTCAATGCCATCTTGCAATTAAAATTGATATATAAAGAAATTACAAGTGGAATTAGTTCAACTGCGGGAAAAAGAAAAACTTTGCAAATTTGTTACTAATAAAATTGTTTTTGTTGCTTAATGAACGAAAGTGCTCAAATTGTTTTTAAGTGAAAACTTACTAGAAAATGTAACTGAGTTAAGATCATTATATAGATGCCTTTATATTATAAAACAGCAGAATAGTAGCTGGAATGATTATAACTGAGTGGATGTAGCCTAAACTTAGCTATTGGGATAGTAATCTTAAACTAAACTAACCTTTGATATGGTTATTTTATAACTAAGTTCACCTAGCCCTTAAACTTCAGCTATTGTGGTGATAATTATAAACTGAGTTTGCCTTTGTTTATGGTTATTTCAGGTCTAGCCTCATCCATTGTCTTTGCTTATGGTTATTTCATGATAGCTTCTTCCCCCTATAGCTCAGAGGAAGGCAAACTTGAGACACCCCTGTCTCCTGTCCTTGCACTAGTGTTAGTGACCTTGCTTTCTCTCCTGGCTCCAAGTGTAGACTAACTTGCTGCCTGGTGGAATTCTCGACCCTCGGGCTTGAATGTCCACTCTTCCAGTCCAGCAGTCGCCGGAGTCCTGCTATCTCCGAGGACTGGGAAGTGAGGGAGGACTCCTGCCTTGGCTGTCAGAGGTTCCTAAAAGTGGCAATTCATGAGAGAAACCGGTTTGCCTCAGGGAGTATACATAGAATTAGTCTTGCTCATCCAAGGTCTGCTAAAGTCAAAGAGGAAAATAAGCAAAGGAAAATTTTATTAAAGCATTGGGGACATTTTGGTTATAAGCCAATAATTAACAAAATTCTTGTGCAAAACTGCATGGTCACAGTGCAAATTAGAGTAATTAAAAGAGCCTTTGAAGAAATCTTTCAAATGTTATCTTACAGTTAAACTTATTCTGTAAAAGAATCAAAGTTTTAAGTAACTTTAGTAAGTTGTGTTTCTGTTTCAAACTATTCGTGTCTGCCTATTTGCTCAGTGTATATCTTCGTACATTGGAATGGTAATATCAAATTAACAAATAAAAATTCTTAAAAGAGCTCTATTAAATTGTCAAAAATTAAATATGCAGTTATACATGTGAATAAGTATTCCTGGAGCCCAAATTAGGCTGAGCAGGATGGAAGTGTAATATAGAAATCTGAATACAGGAACTATTGGAAAAGGGGGAAAGCTTCCTGAGCGCTTTGACCTACCCAGCCCCCAAGGCCTTCTCTGCAAGAGCTCTGAGGGAGGGGCTGGGTGTGGCAGATTAAAACTCTTCTAGGAAGCGGGAGTGGCTCAGTCGATAGAGCCCCCATTTACCATATGGGAGGCCCAGGGTTCACTTCCCGGGGCCTCCTTGTGAGGGCAGGCTGGCCCGCACAGCCTAGTGGGCTGATGCAGCAACCTCAGGGCAGGAAGTGGGTGTGGCTCAACTGATAGAGCCCCCGTTTACCATGTGTGAGGCCCAGGGTTCGCTTCCCGCTTCCCGGGGCCTCCTTGTGAGAGCAGGCCGGCCCGCGCGGCGCGAGGGGCTGATGCAGCGGGACCTCCCAGCAAGGGGAAGATAAGCAGACACGGAGAAGACACACAGTGAATGAACACTGCAAGCACAAGCAGCAAGGGGGAGATAAATAAATAAATAAATGAATCTTTAAAAAAATAAAATAAAATAAAATAAAACTCTTCTAGGCTGGGGAATTAAGAATAACAATTTGTCCGGTAATTCCCCAACGTAAACCTTTAACAATCTTAAAATAAGGGTAGTAAATAGTTCTATTATTACCAAATTTCAGTAAGTAAAGGAAAAATCCTTGAAAGTTATGAAAAAATCTTTTCTAAATTATAATTAAAACAAATTAAACAACTGTAATATATTCGAGAACCTAGCAGTCAGTATGCTTTTTAAAAAACAATTTATTGAAGTATATCATTCATACATGAACATACATAAACAATAAATGTCCAGTAAACATCGTGAATTTACAAAACAAACATGCATAACATCATACAGGGCTCCCACACGTCACCCCACCACAAACACTTTGCATTGTTGTGAAACATTTGTTAACAAATCATGAAAGAGCATCATCAAAGTATTACTACTAACTATAGTCCAAATCTTACTCACCTATACTTTTTTTTTAAGGATTTATTTATTCATTTACTTACTTTTATCCGTTTTTACCGCCCCCCCAGTGTTTGCTGTTTTTGTGTCCATTCACTAGGCAACTCTCTGTGTCTGTTTCCTACCCTCTCTTCTTATCCTTCTCCTCCTGTCTTCACTGGGATTCAATACTCAGAAATTCCGATGTGGGAGAGAGGCGTCCTACCGCCTGCGCCACCTTAGTTCCTGGTTTTTTGGCGCGTCTGGTCTTGGCTCTCCCTTGTGTCACTCTCCTGTTATGTCATCATCTTGCTGCGTGTCTCGCAGGGCCTAACAGCGCACCCATGCATGGGGCCTGGTGGCCCACCCACGTGCGGGGCCTGGGGGTCTCTACTCGCTCACGGGGCCTGACGGCACACCCGCACATGGGGCCTGGCAGCCCACGCACCTTCTATATTTTTCTTTTTTTCATTTTTACTGGGAGGTCCCGGGGATCGAATCCAGGTCCCTCTATATGAGAGACAGACACCCAATCATTTGAGCCACATCCGCCCCCCTGCTATATCTCTTAAGGTTGACCAAAGATACCTAGAGTTACAGTCATTTCCCACACAGGATGGCCATATAATAAATCAGGCTTAGTTTATCACCAGCCTTCTGAAAACCAGACCTAGGGAGAAAAACTAGGTCTGGGGACACATGCATGGTTTCTAATATAGCAAATGTTTAGCCTACCCTGATTATTACAAAATCAGGACAGCAAGAATATTTGCATAGTATGCTTTTAAGATTATTCAGTTTTAGAATTTATTAAAGAAGTTTTAGCCTCCTGTAAAGGAAGGAAAAAGAACATTCTTGCATAAACTATAATAGTTTTAGTTTTATTTAGCTTAGGTGTTATCTCCTTAGGTTTATAAAATACCAAGCATATGACATAAATGTAAAGTAACCAGTCTATGTGGTTACGGTTAATTATAAGGAGTTTGTGAAAGCATCTTTTAAATCGAAGCATTTAAATGACTAATTTCAGGAAGCCATTTATTAAAAAGCTAAATTAAGATTAATAGCAAAAAGTAACTTCAGGGAAATGGATATGGCTCAAGTGGTTGGGCTTCTGTCTACCATATGGGAGGACCTGGGTTTGATCCCCGGGGCCTCCTGGTAAAAGGCATGCAGGCGAGCCAGGCCCATGCGGTGAACCATGCAGCAAGATGATGACGCAACAAAAGAGAGACGCTGGGGAGAGTCAAGGCGAGATGCGCCAGAAACCAGCAACTGAGGTGGCACAAATGACAGGGTGCCTCTCTCCCACATCGGAGGTCCCTAGAATTGAATCCCAGTGAAACCTGGAGGAGAAAAATGAGAAGAGAAGGCAAGAAACACAAAGAAGATCATCAGTGAATGGACACAGACAGCAAGCGGGGGGTGGGGGGTAGGGGGTGGAGGGGGAGGGAAAAAAAAGAGAAATGTTAACCTAAATAAATGTGTAAAAAAACAAAAAAAATGTAACTTCATAGCAGGGAAACCTATCAGAGGCCACCTCACTCTGCATGTTAAAGTCGTGGTAAGGAAAGATCATCTTAATTCCATTTGGAATCTTCAGTTTTCATAAATCAACTGAGAAAGTAAGTTTTCCTGTGCTGCTAAAATAAAATACCTGTATAATTAATGTCATCATGGTAAAAGCACAGAACTAAAAAGCTAAGCACTAACAAGTTGCATTGGAAGCATTTAGAAAGTGTATAAAAATCAAAAGAAACTTCAGCATTGTCAAACTCTTGTACATTCATACTAGGCCTTCAATACACTGCAGGTTGCCTCTGCATTGGAGTTTTTGGCTAGGTTGGTCACTGACCCCTAAAACAATAAAGGTACCTACTACATCTCTGGCTGTGCTCCTGAGGTGGATGGAGAGTACACTGCAGTTTCAAACTCCTGCAGCAGCCAACGATTGCTCGATATGGCCAGATGCACAATGGACAATTCCTCCAAACTGGTACTGGTTCATAGTGCTGAAGGGTGCTATGCACCAGGCCAGTGGAATACTGGAGCCTACTTTCCTAGCTTCTCTCTAGGGTTAACAGTGCTGCAGCATCCTGGCTGTGTGAAGGGCCTACCAAGTGGAGCAATGATTACCAGAGTGCAGAGAGCAGAACTTACACACAACTGGCATTATGGCCTGCTCCCATGGAGAGATAACATGTATGGTATTGCAAACCTGGAGCTTAGATCTATTAACTGCAACTCAAAGAGAAACTTATGCATTGGCTAGTGCATTAATTAGCACTAAGCGCTGTACCTATCTCTCTCCTATTTTAGATATATGCCTGATGGTTACAGTGATATCTTTCCTATTCTAGATCATATACAGAGGGGTATTGAACATGTTAAAAGTCCTGGTAAACTTCATTTTCTAAGTAAATAAACATGCCTGTAAGATAAAGGAATAGCCACCTTGCCTGAGAGCAGCGGGAGCAACAACCCTTTTAATTTAAAAAGGCCACCAAATTAACTTGGGGACAACCTCTCGCAGTCTTCACCCCACACCAGGTGAATGACATGCTTCACCCAGGTCTCCCTCCTACCCCTTATTCCAGAACCTGTCCCACTCCTACCCTCGGGAACACTGGCAGACCTACATGCCATCCTGCCAAGGCTAAGCGTTTTCCCACAATAAGGGAAATGGCAAACGAGATGGCTAGGACCCACTTCAGCTTAGCCTCTTCATGGAGGTCTGTGGGTAACCTCTCCTCACTCAGGACCTGAAAACCAGGTCCTCATCAAAACCTGGCAGGAGAATAGACTTCACTCTCAATTAGAGCCAAAGTGGAAGGGACCTTATTCTGTGGTTCTGATCACTTCCACAGCAGTGAAAGTTGTGAAAGGGATTGCCAAATGGGTGCACTTATCCCGAGTGAAGCCAGCTGCCCAAGGAAGTGCCAGCTCGCCAAAAGTACCTGATGGGACGTACGTGTGCCAGTCATTGGATGGCCTGAAACAGCTCTTCAAGAGACAAAGCTAAGTAGTGTCTGTGTCAAAGCCAGCTGTTGCCTCTAGCTCTAGCCCAAACACCTATTGCTAGGGGGAGGGCAAGCCAAACACCCCCTAAGAAACCTTGTCTGTTTTCATTTCCTGTAGTTTCTCCCCATACAATAACTAAAAGGGTAACGCCTCTTCTCACCGCCCTCTTAGCTAGCTGTCTTAAGCATAACCACCACCATAGAAAACTGGGATTGGCAATTTATACCAAACCCCATTATCTATTACAATCTCTCCCTGAAGCTAACAGCATAGAAGAAGCTAGCTGTGCCTTACGAGTCCTAAGACAGCAAACCAACTCTCTTGCTGCTGCAGCACTGCAAAGTCGCAGAGCCCTGAACATGCTAACAGCAGCATGGGGGTGGGCAAGGGGACAAACCCATTTCTCAAGAAAAATGCTGTTTCTATATAAATCACTCTGGAATAGTCCTAAACAGCATTTGAAACCTGCAAGACGAAGCCCACCACCTTCTGGAGGATGCAGCCTCTGGCAGCACCTGGCCTTTCTCACTCTCGTGGTCAAGCATGTCATAGCTGGCCCCCCTTTTTGGACCCACTTACCACCATCTTCTTTATCCTTTTAGTAGGGCCATATATCTTCAAAATTCTAAGTATTTCTTCCAGATTCAATGCCTTTCAAAACAAGATATTAGTCACACAGGCATTTCAGCCAGTTCCAACCACAGTGTCGAACCCCGTCTTCCCTCAACCTCAATAGAATAGCCAGAGAGGTTTATGCCCTGTCAGGCAGCGACTACTGCCCTAACCAGCAGGAAGTAACTACAGAAGAATGATCATCGCCCCTCAGCACCCCCTTAAGAATAAGGGCTTGAACTCTCTGAGGCGGGAGTTGAGGCAGGTTAGTACAGGGTAATGGAGGAGAAGACGATCCACAACATGGCTGACAGACAACATGGCCGGCAGACAACATGGCTGACAGACAACATGGCCAGCAGACAACATGGCTGCAAGACCTCACTGGGACCATGAGTTTAAACTTGAGGTCCCAGTTTCTCTTTCCGGGACCTCCCCTTGGCCCTGGATATTCCACAAGGGCCTCATCATTGGCCCCCACCATAGGTGGGGTAACCAATAACTGCTGGGGTCCACCTCTTTATCATTAGCCAAGGGGGTGGAATAATTAACAGTTTAAAACCTAATCACACTAGGCAGAGCTATGTCTCTCTGCCTAGAGGGGCTGCACCAAATCTTGGTGTGTATTTCCGTCTTTCTCTCCCACTTCTCAGGTAGCTCTGTTCCTTTCTCCATTTCCCAAATAAATTCTTTTTCCTGGCCTAACTAAACTGGCATGTTCATAAATTCTTTTATGCATCTAGCCAAGAACCTAGAGGAATCCAACGCTTCTCTGTCTTCAAAAGAATTGCAAGAGAGCCTGGGGCAGGGTGGTGGCAGTGGAGGTAGAGAAAAGGATTGGGGGAAAGAAGTGCGGGTTGGCGAGCTGGGGAGAGGGAAGAGGGGAAGGACAAGAGTTTCTGGTTTGAAGGGCTGTGTGGCCTGCGCGGCCATTTACCAACAGGGGGAAGACTGGGGGTGGGGAGTGGGGGCACAAAGGAGGCAAAGACCAGGTTTGGAGAGAGAAAGGAAGAGTTGGATTTTGTGCTTGTTAACTTTGAGAAGTGTAAGAGACTCCAGGTGGAGATTGGCAGGCCGGCGCTCAGAGGACGGCCTGGGCTGGAGACACAGCTTTAAAGGAGGGACAGGCTGGCGGTGGGCAAGACAAGGAGGGAAGAGGCTCAGGAGTGAAAAAGTCAGGATGTGCCGCGGGGGTGCACCGTATATAAGCAAACTAATTGGGAGTCACTGCGTAGTGGGCACGTACTCTCCCTGGGCTTCACAATAGGCCTGTGAGGTGAGTGCTTGTGCATGGAGACGCTTAGATTCTGAGAGGGGGACTAATCCAAAGGGGCTTGAATTGGGGCACCGGCCTCCTTCTCTTACACCCTCTTTGAGGACATGCGCTTGGAGCAGCATAAAGGCATGCAAGGGGCTGCTAGGGGGTAAAACTAGAAAGAAAGGCCTCTGCTAGGAGACTTGGCTCAGCTTTGAGTCTCCATTTTCCCTGAAGCCAGGAAAGAGCTGAATCCAGAGTTCCTCTTCAATGGGAAAAGCAGAAAAAAGTGAATGCTGTTTGCTGTGGAAGGAGAAATAACTCAGCAAAACCCAGAGTACTGTTTGCCATCTCTAATTGCAGCCCCAGCTACCAGAAAGTTAACTTGTGGTTCCAGGGAGGTACTTTCCTAATCATCATAAAAAGTAGCATATATCTTTTCATTTGCCTTTTCATCAACTAGGTCCAATTTTTTTCTCCCAAACTCAAAAGGGAGCATTTCAGTTATTTTCTACTGTTTTGGTAAAGAGGACAAGGTCAGTTCAGCATTATTTTTCCTTTAGGGGAAAAATTTGTGTCCTTGTTGTGACAGCTCAAAAAAGCTGAATAAAAAAGATGTGTTTTTTCCCCCAAAATGATTGTGGAAAGAATGTTTTGGCCACCATATCAGACATTGCTTATTCATTCATTCGACAACCTTTTTCTGAACAGTTGCCATGAGCAGGCACTAGTCTAGTCACTGAGACCACAGAGATGTGTGAGACATGAGCTCTACCCTCAGGAAGTTCACAGTATGGTTAAGACCCAGAGGAAGCAAAAGAAAACTCCAATACAAGGTGACAAGTGTGATGAGAATGAGAGAGGCATGCGTATGACACTTTGGAGGTTCCCTGGAGGGTCCTCTGACCCAGACAGACACAGGAGTAGTCAGAGGAGACCAGATGAGATGCTCATTTCTACTAAGGCCAATGGCTGATTTGGGTGATCAAATACCAACCTTTTTTTTTTTTTTTAAATTCAATTTTATTGAAACATATTCATAAATCATACAATCCATCTAAAATCAATGGCATTGGCTGTAATCACAGAGTTGTGCATTCATCACTGCAATCAATATTAGAGGATTTTCATTACTCCAAGAAGAAAAACCTCTTACTCCTTAGAAGTCACCTCTTAATCCCTCTTTCCTTCCCCTGCCATACGTAACTGCTACTCTATTTCACGTTTTTTTTTTTCTTTTCTAGGAGGTCCTGGGGATTGAACCTGGGACCTCGTACATGCAAAGCAGGTATTTCTGTCTCTATAAATTTGCTTGTATTTACATTGTGTATAGATGGAGTCAAACATTTTGTAGCACGCTTTGTGCCTAATTTCTTTTTCTTAGCACACTTTTTTTTTAACCATTGCTGGAAGAATATTAATATATTACTATACCCATCAGTCCGTAGTTTTCTTTGGTGGCATTTTTGCCCAAATATCACCCTATTAGTAACATCTTGTACCATTAACATACATTTGTTCTGTTTCAGAGAAAAACATTCTTATACATGCACTATTAACCATGCTCATTTTCCACAAGAAGCTTCACTAAGCTATACGGTCCCATGTTTCATTTTTTTAAGCTTTCCTTCTAGTGCCAATCATGGTTATTTTGTGCACTGGTTTCCTGGGGCAGCCAGAACAAATGTCCTTACACTGGGTGGCCTAAAACAGCCAACATTGGTTCTTTCACGGTTCTGGAAGCCAGAAGTCCGGAATTAAGGATCAGGGCCGTGCCTTAAGGTACTAGCAGAGAATCCTGCCTTGCCTCTTCCAGCTTCTGGTGGCTGTAGCCAGTCCTTGGCCTTCCTAGCATGTAGATGCATCACTCCAATCTCTGTCTTGGCCTGCACAGGGCATTTGTCCCATCTGTCTCTTCTCCTCTTCTCCTAAAGGCACCAATTACATTGGATTAGGCCCCACCCTAATTCAGTAGGACCTCATCTTAACTTGATTACATCTGCAAAGACCCTTTTTCCAAATAAAGTCACATTCACAGGTGCCAGGGTTAGGACTTGAACCTGTCTTTTGGGGGGCACAATTCAATCCAACACATTATATTTTCTTGGAATGAGCAAACCAAAGACTGCTTGTTCTTGGGGGGACATTGTTAACTACACTTGGGATTAGCTGGAGACCACCAGGTCGGGATCTCCAAAAAGGTCACTGGAAATTCCCTCTGGGCCTTTGGGCCTGAGATTCTAGGATACCTCATTCCCTTTAAGGTAAGTGGGGAGATCAACTGACCAGGAGAACCATAGGAACGTGGAGAGCTGTTGCGTCTAATGGTGCCTGAGCCAATGAATCCCTGTGTGACTTGAGGTGAGCGATTTTACCACAGACCAAACAGGAAGGGACAGGCAGCGAGACTTCATCTCCAGTGGAGTAGAAGACCTTGTATTTGGGCTGCTGCATTGGGCCTCTCTGCTCAGTGAGAGGCAAACAATAATGCTTTCTTGAACATGCCTAAAATGTCCCTGTGAAGAATGACTGTGGAGTGATTAAAATTTATGGAGATAAAAATTACAAATTGTCCTAGGGTGATTTATATTTAGGGAAAAAGCAAGAAGATACATCTAAGGCAGTACATTTTTTAAGATGAAAATTAAACCATATATTAAAAAGAAAACATTAAGACATGTCTTTGGAAAAAGAAAGCTACCCCCTTTGGCTTTTTTCCCTCCTCCCTCTCATTTTCTCCTGACTTGAGTTATGGCAGCTAAGTATTTTAAAACTGCAGCATGAGGGAAAAGATAAGACGATGAGAGTGCAGATGCTGTCATCTCACAAAATGATTGGTGAAATGGCATTGAGGCTGAACACCAAGTCAGCCACAAACCCTGGCTGGTCAGGTGCGAGGAAGTTCTGGGCTTTTCTAGTCCTGCCTCTGCTTCCAACCAGCTGGTGACCTTGGGAAGCTCTCTCCATCTCTAAAAGTCTCAGTTTTCTTGTCTATAAAATCAATGGGGGCAGTGGATATTGCTCAGTGGTTGAGTGCCTGCTTCCCATGTGTAGCCGTTTGGCAGTTTGATGTAATTATGAATTCCAAAATATATATATTGGATTATGCTTGTGAAGTGGTCTGCTAATCTGGGCATGATGAAGTTATGATTAGGGTGTTGACTGGGCCACGTCAGTAGGGCATTGAGCCCCACCCCTTGGTGGGTAGGGGAATCAAATATAAAAGGCAAGGCAAAGGACAGAGGGAGCAGTTTTTGAGTTGCAGTCTTGATGTTGGAGTCTTGAGCTGGAGCCCCAGGAAGTAAGAGAGCTTGGTCGTGAGGAAGGAGAGAAGCCCCGGGATAGAGACAAGCCATTTGCCTGATAGTCTACAGCTGGCCTTGTGGAGAGAAGCAAAGCCTAGAGAGCTTCTTAGTCTACAGCTGACCTTGTGGAGGAAACAGGAGCTAAGCCCAGAGAGAAATGCAGCCCCGGGAAGAGAGGAACCCAAGAAGCCTGAACCCTGGCAAACGTCGGCAGCTGTCTTGCTCCAACACGTGGCAATGGACTTTGGTGAGGAAAGAAACTTATGCTTTATGGCCTGGTATCTGTGGACCTCTACCCCAAATAAATACCCTTTATAAAGACCAACCCATTTCTGGAATTTTGCATCAGCACCCCTTTGGCTGACTAATACACCCCTAGTGACCCACTAGGAAAATTTTTGCTTCCTGTCCCTGCAACCTTAAGCTCTGCTGGTCTACAGGTTTTAGTCCCAAAAGGAGGAGTGCTGCCACCAGGGAACACAACAATGATTCCACTGAACTGGAAGTTAAGACTGCCACCTGGCCACTTTGGGCTCCTCTTACCTGTGAATCAACAGGCAAAGAAGGGAATTACTGTACTGGCTGGGGTGATTGATCCTGACTATCAAGGGGAAATAGGACTACATCTACATAATGGGGGTAAAGAAGAGTTTGCCTGGAATGCAGGAGATCCTCTAGGGTGTCTCCTAGTACTGCCATGCCCTATGATTAAAGTTAATGGAAAATTGCAACAAACCAATTCAAGCAGAATTAACAATGGCCCAGAATCTTCGGGAATGAAAGTTTGGGTCACCCCACCAGGCATAGAACCACGGCCAGCTGAAGTGCTTGCTGAAGGTAACGGGAACATGGAATGGGTAGTGGAAGAAGGTAGTGATAAATATGAACTTTGTTCACGTGACCAGTTACAGAAACGAGGACTGTAATAGTCATGAACCCTTCTTCCTTGTTTTGTTATGAGTATGATTGTATATGTACACAAAATGAATTTCTTTGTTTTCTTCCCCAACATTTTCCCCTATCATATGAAAAGTTATATTAATTTCACGTCATAATATTTAAGGATGTCAAGTTTAAGAGTGAATATTACCCAAGGACTTGCACCCTGTTCTGTGGGGAATTAATGCATTTCCAGTTATACGCAGGGGACTTGAACATTGTTAGGTGGAAATATATATGTATGCTTGTCTGTTATTGTTTTTACTTAGAGGCTAAGTATGGTTTAGGGTAATGTGTATGGTTGCCAAGTTGACTGTGATGGTTAGGCTAATGTGTCAACTCAGCCAGGTATTTGTGTCCAGGTGTTTGGTCCAGCAAGCACTGGACTAATTGTGATACAAGAGCATTTATGGACTTCGATCACCAATGAGTTTACTGCATGGATGGCTGATTACTTCTGCATCAATCAGGGAGATTACATCAGCAATGGGTGACGCTTTTATCCAATCACTTGAATGCCTTAAAAGGGGAAGTGATTTCAACATTCAGAGAGAATTTCCCAGCTCGTCTTTGGACAGCCAACTTCTCCCAGAAACTCATCGAGGACTTTTCACCAGACTTTCATCGGAGCCCCTGGTTTGCAGCCTGCCTATGAAACCTGGACTTGTGCATCCCCATGGTCGTGTGAGAGACTCATAAAATCTTATATTATTGACAGATATCTCCTGTTGATTCTGTTTCCCGAGAGAACCCTGACTAATACACCATGTATGGTGTACTGGGTTAAATCCCCGGTACCTCCTAAACAACAACAACAACAGAAACTTAAAATCACTGGTGAAAAAAAAAGGGGGGGGAATCACTGACAAACTTACAGGAAGATGGTGGACTATAACGACATGAGACTTTCTTCTCTCCCAGAAAAATAGCTAGAGGACAGGCTGAAATGGCCTGGAAAAAGATCTTCTAGGGTTTAGGACACCAGGCAAAGGCTGAACACTGCTCAGAAGACAGAGGGGCAAAGGAGGGGAATCACAATGGCAAAACTGTGAGTTGAAACAAGAGGCTGCTACTGCCGGCCCCTTCCCCCACACTGAAGACACTTTAAAATTCTCAGGCCTCTGAGCCGGCTACAAAGGGGGCTCCAGGGGGGCGGATGAGGCTCAATCGATGGGGCTCCCGTTTACCATGTGGGAGGCCTCTGGTTCGATTCCCGGGGCCTCCTGGTGAAGGCAAGCTAGCCCGTGCGGCGCAGTGAGCTGACACAGCAGGACGACCCAACAGAGGGAGACATGCAGACACAGAAAATCACACAGCAAATGGACACAGCAAGCACAAGCAGCAGGTGGGGATAAATAAATAAATAAATAAATAAATAAAATCTTTAAAAAAAACAAAACAAAGGGGGCTCCAGGGATCCACCGCCCCTGGAAAGGGGAGAGAGAGGACACATCCTAAGGCTGATTCAACTTTTGACCCACAGATTTGGTTGGCTGTGTCCCACCAGCCCCACCAGTCCGGGTGGGGCCATAGTATTGTTTGCCTTGGGAGCCAGCAAGGGACTAAAGAGATCCCAGACTAAAAAGATCCAACCCTCCCAATCTCCCTCTCTACTAACCAGGACTGATTGTTGAGGACGTGGAGGGGAGTGAAATTATTTCTTACTGGGTATAAGGCAGGGGCTACCAGAGAAGGCTGGAGAACTGTCTCTGAGAAAATTTGAATTACAAGGCTCTTACCCTCCAGGCAGGAAGCTCTAGCACATTGAGCAAACAGACTCTGACCAGGCATTGAACTGAGAGGGCTGTCAAAGAGAGCCATCTGCTGGCAGACCAAGGAAGTGCAAATGAGAGAATTAAAAATAAATAAGAGAGACTTTTTCCAGCCTTTACAGCTTCCTCTCCAAGGCCCTAGGAAGCAGGTCTGCAACCCATTATTGGATCCAGAGCCCAGTTTTGAGCAACTAACAGGGATAATCCTAATGATCCAGGTTAAACCAAGAATCAAAGAGCATCAGTAACACACAGCCTCCTGCCACTAAATCACTATGAAAGAGAAAGAAATTGAGCATCTGAGTAAACTACCATCATAATCAGATGCCTAGACATCAGCAAAAAATTATAAGCCATACTAAGAAAATGGAAGATGTGGCCCAAGAAAAGGACTATATCAAAGCCCCAGAAGAGATGCAGGATTTGAGACAACTAATTAACAAGATGCACACAAATTTCCAAAATCAAATTATTGAGTTGAAAGACAATATGGCTAATGAGATAAACAACATCAAGAAGACATTGAGGGAAGCGGGTGTGGCTCAGTGGATAGAGCCCCCGTTTACCATATGGGAGACCCGGGTTTGCGTCCCGAGGCCTCC